>JANDJZ010000122.1:0-58504 GCA_027943245.1 Acanthamoeba sp. SK_2022b | reverse complement strand
GTCTCCCAAAAATGGAGGGTCAGGTTGCCTCCTTCGCTGTTGACATCGGCGATGACTGCACCCACGCTGCCGACAGATCGTGGAGTGTTATTAGGGTAAGAGAAGGCGCGTGCGCAGAGTGGCGTTTTGGCCGTGCATGCGGTCAGATCACCACGGGATGAAGCGTACTTGGAGGAGGACAGCTGGGTCTGGCCAGCGAGCCGGAGGTTACACACCTCCGGTCCAGCGACGAGCTGCGCTTCGGCATATGTCGTGCGGTCTACATCGGAGGCATATCGCCGCAATCCGAGGACGAAGTTGCTGTTCCGCTGCATCACGTTGGCGCCCACCATCAACAAGTGGCGAGAATCGATTTGGCTCTGCATAGAAACCGAGCACAAGGTCAGCGCGTGTCGCAAGAGACGCGCTCCAACCACATTCGCACACCGAGCACACGCGTCCATCCAACGCGAGAGGTAGGTTCGTGCTGCGCTCGCAGGAGAAAGGAGGGTTGGGTGAGAAGGTTCTGACCTGCATCATTTCGTTAATCTGCACACCGAGGATGAGCGGAAGATTGTATTCTTCCGGGCGTCGCGAAAAGGCCGCCAGGACTGCGGTGATTTTGCCCTTCATTTTGAACTTGTTCTTCAGGTTTCTCAGTTCCTTCTCCTTCTCCACCTTCTCAAGGTGCTTCTTCAACTGATGAATGCACGGGCAAGGTGAGTGCTTGGCCACCTCCCGGTGGTGGCCCAAAGCAGCAGACGTATTGGTGGGAGCAAACCTCGTCGAGGGTGGGGTATCGCTTCGCCAGCTCCATGCAAGAAGTCGACTTGAGTGGCTCGAGACCGTAGATGTCATAAATGGCGCGCTGCTCGTCATCCATGAGCACGACGTAAGCATAATTAATCTGCACAAATTTCTTCTCGGCCGCGTCAGTAGCATCGCCTCTGTGGTGGTCCGGATGGAAGGTGCGCGCTAGCTTCCTGTATGCCTTCCGTATCTCATTCTTGGTCGCTGTTTTCTTTACGCCCAGTAGTTCATACAAATCAGTGCCCCCCTCGATCTCCTCTGGCCCCTCCATCGTTGCTGCCGGCAGTCTGATTTCTGCGGCCGCAGCGCTGCCAATTTTTCCCGCCAATTCCAGGTACAGGCGTTGCGTTCTTGTATTTTCTTACCTTTTTCTCTGCAGAGGACGCAGAAAAAGAGGCAGAGCAGGTGGCCGTGACCACATGATGCCACAGTAGCAAAGGCAGTGTACCTCAGCATGTAGAGGTGGTGATAATTCCTAACCTCTTGTCCACTGTTGAATGAGTGAAACTATGAATGGCTAGGAGTGGCAGGGCCATGGTCCATGTATCCAGCAAGGATACAGTACAACCACCTATGTGGAGTGGCAGCACAGTTTCCCTGTGTCTGTGGCCACAGTGCCTATTCTTGTCTTCGTGTGAAACGGAGTCACGCCAGTTTCACGCCACTTCAGCGGACGGCTGGTTGCACTTTCGCACAGTGATGTTCCCATTGGCAGATAACCCCAAAGAATTGGCCACTTAAGGTGGCGTTGTGTATTGGTGCTATTGCTCTCCACCGGGCCGGTTTCTGTCGCTCTCCGCCCGCCACCGCCCACAGCCTCGCCGGAGCGCTCCGCCCTTCAATCTACAACAAGATGAGTCTGCTTGAACTGGATACATGGACTTCCCCGGTCAATTGGGTGTATCTCTTGACCTCGGCCGTCGTGGTGTTCTTCCTCGCCGACCATCTCAGCATGATGAGGAAGCGCAAGAGCCTCCCCGGTCCGCTCTTTGCCTGGCCTTTCTTCGGCGCCATCTTTGAGATGGTGTGGAATCCGACCAACTTCTGGGATAAGCAGGAAACCTTCGGCCCGATCTCGTGGAATGCTCTCATCGGCAAATTCATGGTCTTCTCGCGCGACACTGACACGTCGATCAAGATCTTCAAGCACAACAGCCCCGAGGAGCTCAAGATCGTGCTCCACCCCAACGCCGTCCGTCTCCTCGGTGAGGACAACATCGCTTTCATGCAGGGCCCTGGCCACAAGGAGCTGCGCAAGCGCCTTCTGCCCCTCTTCACCAAGAAGGCTCTTGGTGTCTACCTTAACATTCAGGAGAAGGCCATCCGCGAGCATCTCGCCAACGTACCCCGCCTTTCCATTTTCATTCCAATCAATCTTACCTGCAACTACATTTACGCTCAAATTTCCAACCCTCATCCGCGATTATTTTTTATTTTTTGCTATTCACCGAAAATAGAAATCATTTTCCCGCGCTTTTCTCTTGGTATTAAAAAAAGTTCATCGCGAAGATGGAAAATGAAATGGCTAACCCAGCCCTTTACTTGTGCACGCGTGTTCCAGTGGGTCAAGTTGCCGCAGCCGCTGAGGATGCGCGAGCTGTGCCGCGATCTCAACGTGGACACCTCGCAGTCGGTGTTCATTGGTCCCTACCTGTCGGGCGCTGAGAGGAAGGAGTTCGCCAAGAACTACATGATGATGAACGAGGGCTTCTTGGCCTTCCCGCTGTGCTTCCCCGGCACCTCGCTGTGGAGGGCCGTGCAGGCGCGCAAGAAGGTGGTGGCCACGCTGACCACCTGTGCCAAGCTCAGCAAGGACCGGATGAGCAAGGGCGTCGAGCCCGAGTGCCTGCTGGACTTCTGGATGGAGAAGACCGTCGCCGAGATCAAGGAGGCCCAGGCCACCGGCGCGCCCGCCCCGCCGCACAGCTCCGACCACGAGGTCGCGTGCACCACCCTCGACTTCCTCTTCGCCTCGCAGGACGCCTCTACCGCGTCGCTCGTGTGGACCTGCGGGCTCGCCCTCACCGGCAACCCCGACGTGCTCGCGAAGGTGCGCGCCGAGCAGCTCAAGCTGCGCCCCAACGATGACCCCCTCACCACCGACGTGCTCGGCGACATGCCCTACACCAACCAAGTCGTCATGGAGCTTCTCCGCTACCGCCCGCCTGCCACCCTCGTCCCCCACATCGCCCTCAAGGACTTCCAGCTCACCGACGACGTCAAGGTCCCCGAGGGGTCCCTCGTCGTCCCCTCCGTGTGGGGAGCCTGCCACCAGGGCTACACCAACCCCAACACCTTCGACCCCGACCGCTTCAGCCAGGAGAGGGGCGAGGACCGCAAGTACGGCAAGAACTTCCTCACCTTCGGCTCCGGCCCGCACTACTGCCTCGGCAAGCAGTACGCCATCAACCACCTCATGTCCTTCCTCTCCATCATGTCCCTCAACGTCGACATGAACCGGCACCGCACCCCCGAGAGCGAGACCATCGTCTATGGCCCCACAATCTTCCCCGCTGACGGTGTCATCGCCGACATCAAGGAGAAGAAGTACTACTAGCGTGATTGATCTCCTTCGCCAGCATGCCCCTCCACCCACGTCTGCTCCTCTCCCCGCACCTGCTCCCTTCCGGCCACGAAGCGAAGAACTCTCAGGCTCACCGCCCGACTGAGGGAGTCCCTCCGGCGGCGCACTCGGCCCACTAGGGAGAAGGACGGTGTGTTGGGGAGACCCATTTTTGCGCGATTTTTTAAAACCCCAGGAGTGGCCTGCAAGACAAGGGAGGCCAGAGAACGAATAAAACACGAACAAACAACCGTGTTTTCATTTTGCAGGCTTGAGCGCGCAGTAGAGGAGGGCGTTTGCCATCAGCTGAGCACCATCCGTCGCGGCGGCGTAACCTGTGGGGTCGTCCGCCCGCAGGACAAGCACGAAGCGCAATAAGGAGCGTTGTCACTACCCAATCTCCCAACACCAACCAAGCCATTGGGGAAGGGGACATCTACCGGCGTGAGCTTGCAGGATGTGCCTGGGCAGGTCCGATGATGTTGGCGTGAAGTTAAGCGCGATGATCCGGCCGTTCAGTCCATGCTTCTCCACGACTAGAGGAGCGCGCTTGGTGCGCAGCAGCTGGTCGCCTTCCTGACTGAAATCCCACTCGGCGATGATGCTCGTACTAGCCTTTGCGTAGCCGGGGGAGTATGGGGTTTCGCCGCTCGGGTTGCCCCGCAGGCAGTTCACATTTGCGAGCACCGGGTGATCCGGCAGCACGATCCCCATGGTCGACTGGGTCGTTCGCCCCGACTGCGTGGGGTTGATGGGATCGTAGCCATCGGCCCAGCGGCCGGTAATGGGACATCTGTGTGTGTGTGTGTGTGTGTGTGTGTGTGTGTGTGTGTGTGTGTGTGTGTGTGTGTGTGTGAGCAGAGCACCCGCACACTACCGGCGAGAGTGGGCGTGTTACCCACACACAACAAACCCCCCGAGCACCACGCCGTTACCGTCGTCCACCTGCGCAGGTTGGCCAAAGGCGGTCAGAGACGACGTATCTCGAGGTGCTCCCTGAGGAGACGTACGTATTGGGCCATCATCGAGCCGAGCGCATGGTTGTCCTTCATAAAGGCATTGTCGCTGGTGACCATAACCGCTGCGTATTCTTTTAGCATGGCTGCAGTGCCACGCACAGGCGCATTCATCGAACGGATCATCGTATCAGCACTGTGCCTCAATAAAATTAACACAACAAAATAAGAAGGCGATAGATAAAAACAAATATAAGCGGGCTTACCGGGTGTAGGCAGCTCAAGCCCTCCGTTCATCCATGCTACGTGGACGAGCCCATGATCTTTCAGATCGCGCTCCAAGGCGTCTATTGCCGCCAAACGCTCGCTGTGATCGTTCGAAAAGATCACCAAGACCTTCAGCGTCTGATACCGAGTAGCAGTACGCGGTAAGAAAGAAACCAGGGTGGTGGTCAAGCAAAAGAAAAGTGACTTGGGCAGGTACAGCAAGTTGGCGGTAGAAGCGGTCCCACGGCAGATCCTGCGGTCTGAGCTTATCGAGCCAGCGTATCCCTCTCCCTTGGGCAAAGTCCTGGACGCATCGCGCCCTCCACAGACTCTCATCGCTCGCACAACGCCGCAGGTGGCTGCCCACCTGTACGACAGGCCACAGACCACCAGCTCAGCTCGGTCAATATTTCGTGTACGGGGCGTAATGGAAAGGCCCTGCGGCGAGTGTTGGCTCGGACCAGCCGCACGCGTGCGAGGTTCGTTGCATCCAAGAACGACAAGATGTGAAACAGCACTTCATCCGGCACCGTGCTCAGCAAATTCTTATCTGTCTGTGAGTTCGGTTTAGGCCCAGTGGCAAAGGGACCCCCCAGGGCGGGACTCGCACCATGTCACTTGCAAATCTGCCCAGCCGTGTGCTGCCGGTGTGGGAAGAAACGCACTTTCATTCTTTCTTGTCGTTTTGCGCCACAAAATAATTGAAAAAAAAAACCGCTAAATTCTTGCCACGGCGTCAGAAAACAAAGCTCGCACACTTCCGTTTTCGCGGTCGTGGGGTTATCTAACCTCCGCTCTGGCGTCTTTGTCCCTTGATGGAAGATGGAGGAGACGGGTGCTCCTGACAGCCCTCCCGAAGACCAGCTCCATCCCGGAAGAGACGAGGCGCACCTGCTTGACTCCGTCGAGGACGTGGCCGAGGACGAGCTCTGCGCCACTGAGCTGCCCCGTGGCGCAGCTGTCATAGGAAGGTTTTCTACCTCCTCTTCTTGTGCTGACCCCCCCCCCGAACAGAAATGCCCGTGCGTCTTTAACCTGTTTGGCCCAGCCCCCTCAACATTGCACGGAAGCGACGGCTGTGGAAGCTGGCCATTGGGTTGGCGCTGATTGTGGGATATGCCGGTTACTACGTGTGCCGCTCGAACCTCTCCGTGGCGTCGCCCTCCCTTCTCAAAGACTTAGACATCAGCAAGTCTACATTTGGTACTTTCTCCACGTGAGTGGCGCATGTGGGCCGGCAGGCACCGTTGACACAAACAAAATCATGTGCAGGCATCGTGTTGACGGCAGGCACGGCGGCCTACGCCGTGGGCAAGTTCGTCACGGGACCAATCATTGACTCTATGGGCGGGCGGAAGGTGTCCCTCCCGTTCCTCTGACAATTTGTTGTGGCTGACCCTCTGCACGATTCCTTTGTGACCTGCTGCGCAGGTGTTTTTGTTGGCCATGCTCTGCTCCATCTTGTTCACTGTGATCTTCACCTTCGGCTCAGCGGTGTGGTATTTCACACTCGTGTGGATAGGCAACCGTTTCGTACAGGCTGCCGGTATGTCGAGTGGCCCCTCTGCGCAGCGATCGACTTGGGCGGGAGGCTAGATAACGGTGATATCTGGCCGTATCTCTTTCCCGCTTGCATTCATGCAACAGGCTGGCCAGCAGTGGTTAAGATCACCTCTAGCTGGTACCACTCGAAAGAATCAGGAAAGGCGATGGGGTTCATTTCGCTCAGCTTCTTGTTTGGTGGTACGGCGCTCTCATTATTTATTCGTTAGTTTAACTTTCAAGTCTTGTGTTGCTGGCCCGCTTCTTCCTCTGCTCCAGAGTCCTTTCTCTCAGTATATTACATTTGCATTTGCATTTGCTTATTTATTGTGTTTGTTCATCTCTTCGTTTCAGACGCCATTGCGAGATTCTACCTGGCGGGCGTGCTGGAGGCATCCGACGATAGCTGGATCGCCGTGTTCTGGGTGTCGGCCATCACGCTCAGTGTCATCGGCCTGCTGTGCTTCTTCGTCCTCAAGGGATCCCCCGCAGATGTGGGGCTTCCGCCGGAGGAGGACGAAGCGGGTCTGCCCGCGAATGCGTCCGACATCGACGAGAGCGATGGACAAGTCCGAGTGGTGGAGAAGCCGATATCGTGGAAGGAGAGGATCATGCCGTTACTACGCAATCCCCGCTTCTGGCTGCTTTGCTTCATGTCGTTCGGGCTGACTCTGTTGCGCTCAACCTTTACCGACTGGGCCAACGTCTACCTCACCGACGAAACGCATGCCAGCCCATCTGAAGCAGCTTTGGGCAGGCACGCACCCATTGTTTTTCTTATTATTCTTATTATTTTATTGTTTTGATGTACCGTTTTTATTTTATTTTTCGAATCGGTTGCGGTGAAGATGGTGAACGCGTGGCAGCTGACATCAACTCGCGATCGCGCAGCATAATGTTCCCGCTGAGCGGTGGGTTCAGCTGCTTGCTAGTCGGTTGGCTCAACGACAAGCTGTCGCGCGGGCACAGGGGCCTCATGCTGTTGGGGTTCCTGACTGCGCTGGCCGTAACCCTGGGCGCCTACTCCCTGATCTCCTCGCGCAGCCTGCCTCTGGCACTAGGTGAGACAGTCGCCGCTCCCCGCTGCTGTCGCTCGTGTACTCCTCATTGCCCCAACTAAGCCTTGTCCCGGCAAACAGTGTTTGTGACACTGGTGGGTTTCACGCTCACGGGCCCGTACACGCTGCCGGCCGGCGCGCTCTCGCTCTCCATCGGCGGCCCAATGTGCGCCACGGTCTCGGCGCTTGTGGACACGACGGGCTACATTGGCGGCCTTCTCTCCGGCTACCTCGTGGGCCTGCTCGCAGAGACGTACGGCTGGAGCACCGTGTGGGGCCTGCTCGCCATTGTCACCGTGGCCACCATCTTCGTCACCGCCGCCTTCTCCCTCCTCGACCACCGCCACTCCCTCCAGCCCCAGCACGTCGGCCGCGGCTCCCCGTCGGTCGCCGACTACGAGCTGCAGGAGACCGGGCCTCTGGACCACATGCACGATGATGAGAGCAGCGACGAACTCCCCTTCGTTGGCCTGTCCGAAACAAGCACGGGGACAACGGACGCCAAGTGATGATGATGGTGGTGGTGATGGCAAACGGTGTGCTGTTGTTGGTTTCCTTGTTTGCTAAAGCATGAAAGAATAAGGGGCCACAACTGCTGCTACCACCACGCGAGCGGCAGCGCTTCCTGCGCGCGTCGTGTGCGGGGAGGGGGTAGGTAGTTGTGCTAAACAAAATGTGCGGGAGGGGGAGGAGAGAGCTCTAGATCGGCTCACGAGCGCGCACGCCTCAGGAGCCAAAGGCGGTCTCGTCGGCGTCGATCTGCTTGAAGGCGTACTGTCCTCGGCCGGAGAACTGGAGGACGTACTCGTGGTACTGCCAGAGGGACTTGCGGTGGGAGACAGTGAAGAGGGTGATGCCCAGCTCCCTGCACCTCGTATAGATGAAGCCCTCCACGTCCACGCTCACGGCGCTCGTGCACTCATCCAAAATGGCGAACTGGGGCTTGTGGTAAAAGAGTCGGGCCATCGCCACTCGCTGCTTCTCTCCTCCGCTCAGCACGTCCGCCCAATCTGTGTGCGTGGCGACACATGACACGTCAGCTCTCGGGTGATGCTACCCCCCCCCCATGCTGTGATTTTTTCCGATGAGCAAGGCCACGATGGGAGGGGGATCTCGTACCCGAAACCGCGTCCCATCCGCCCTCGCGCTCGACCAGGTAGTCGAGCTGCACCTGGCGCAGGTACTCCACCAGGTCTTCGTCGGTGCCGCCGGCCTTACGGAACTGCTCGTGGGAATGCGGGTAGATCACCTGATCCCTCAACGTGCCCAGCGCAAGGTATGGCCTCTGTTGTTCACACACACACACACACACACACACACACACACACACACACACACACAACAACAACAACAACAACAACAACAACAACAACAACAACAACAACAACAACAACAACAACAACAACAACACACGTTTAGAAGATGTGCAACCCGAGTGACCAAGATAAGGGAGGGGAGAGCGAGAGTGAGAGATTAAGAGAGTGAGAGCACGGACCTGAGGCACGTAGAAGAGCTTGTTCTTGGCGGGCTTGGTGAGAGTGCCGCCAAAGAGCGGCCACAGCTCGCCGAGGATGCGGAAGAGGGAGCTCTTTCCGCAGCCGTTGGGTCCGGCCACCAGCACGTTCATGCCAGACCTCACCTCGAAACTCAGGCTCTCGATCAACAGATCGCCGTTGGGCGTCACGATGGGCACGTCCTGCAACCGCCACGGTGTGAGTGAGAAAAGGAAGAGCGCACCCAGAGGCAAAGAGGGCGGAGTGGGGAGGGGCGCACCTCGAACTTGATGATGTGGTCCTGGGTGATGATTCGGCCGCTGTTGGGCTTGAGCTCACGGGAGGAGGAGGAGGCGGCGGAGCTGGAGTTCTTGGAGACCATGGTGCGCTTGTAGGTGCCGGCGTTAAGGTCGCGGAGCACGTTCTGGAGCTCAGTGACGCGGGCGGTGTAGCCGGCGAGGCGGGTGAGCTCGCGACCGGCGAGCACGAGGCGGCCAACGGCGAGGGCCATGTTCATGAGCATGCGGCCGCTCTTGTAGTACTCCTCCATGAGCTCGGCCTGGCTGGCGTTGCGCAGCTTGGCGTTGTTGAGGTCGAAGAACGGACGGCTCACCACCAGGTAGCCCACGCACGACGCGCAGTACTTGGCGATGATGCTGTCAACGATGCCCAGCAGCGCGCGGAACTGGATGGAGTAGCGCAGATGGTTGACCAGCGCGCGGAACGACTTGCTGATCACCGACCGCTCCTTCTCGTTGCCGCCGTAGAAGGCCACCTCCTCGCTGTGCGTGATAAGCCGCGAGTTGACGAATCGGAACTCGCCCTCGAGCCTCTGTTCGTTCACCGTGAACTTGCCGATCGGACGCCGCAATCGCGTGAGCAGCAGGCCCGACACGAGCAGGTAACCCAGCATGCTGGCCGGACCTGTCGTTACGCGTCGGGTATACGCGATGTGAGCGATGAGCGGAAAAGAGGGGAGGAGGACATCACCAGCGGCGCGACAGCACCCTGAAGCGGTCAACTAAAAGGAGAAGAGAGAAGGGGAGAGCGCACCCTGAGCACCGATGGCGCCCGAGAGCTTGCGCGCGTAGATGAAGATATCGAGGATGGGCTTGCTGACATTGGAGTAGAGTTCCGACACGCTCGTACAGAACTTTTCCACGTCCTGCGTGAGCAGCTGGTCCGCGTTGGCGATGCGGTTGTCCAGGTTGGACACCTTGTAGTACGTGAACCCTGCGTCCACATTTGGAGGTCAGTACCGCAGCAGCAGCAGCGCGCGCAAGCAGTGCAAGAAGATTAATGAAATAAAAAAAGGGGCCAAACAATTTGTTGATGGGGAGAGAAGAGTGAGAATGGAGCATTCGATGGATAGATACCGTTGAGGTACTCCTGGTAAAGGTGCTGAGTGAGGCGGGTTCGGAAACGGAGAGCGAGCTCGTTGAGGCCATAGCGGAGGAGATTGTTGACGAGGGCGATGGGGAAGAAGGCCATCACGAAGTTTAGGAACACTACGATGAAACCCTGGAAGTCGCGAGTGATGATGGTACGCTCGATGGCCGTTCCATTCTTGAGCATCCACACATCACACCACGTTCGCGACAGCATCATGGCCGCCACCAAAACCATGAAGCCGCTCTCTGGCGTGAAGGGCCCGGGAATGAGAATCTTGAGGAGACGCCACAATCGCGAGAAGAAGACTCCATCGACGGCCACCTTGTGTCGCGCGGCTCCATCATCCTTCTTAGTCTGCAGAAGCTCGGGTCGGTTGGACTTCAAGGCCCAGTTGCGCGTCGTGACTACGTACACCGCCGACGAGGCGATAATGGCGATGAGGCCTAGAGTGCGCGACCGGCTTCCCAGGATGATCTCCGCCAACCTACTGATTCCCACGGTTGTGCTTCCGTTTGGCACCACGGGTGCCAGCTTTGAAATGGCGCCCATCTTTTCTCTCTGCCTCTTCCTCACGAGCGACTCTGCTACTCCTTCGTTTCGATTTTCGAATTGAGGCTGCGGGAGTACAAGGGAGCAGAGGCTTTCCCGCCGCTATTTCGCGACCTCAACCGCAAGGGGAAAATCAGGGAAAGCGGTATTTCTCAAGCACGCTATCAATGTCAGGTTTTTGCCAGGAAAAACATAAACCTCATACAGGGAAGAGAGGAAGATGGAAACGGCGAAGGTCATGGCCGAGTTCGTGGTGGCGCTCTACAACTACACCTCCCGCAGGGAGACGGAGCTGTCATATCGTAAGGGCGACGTACTGACCCTCCTACGGCCGCCGGACGACTCGGGCTGGTGGTATGGTCGCCACGCCACCACGGACGGCGCGGCGGCTTCCGGCGGAGTGGGAGGGGAGGGTCTGTTTGCGCACAACTACGTGAAACCGCTCAAACTCGAGACGTACGTCGGGAAGCACGCGTTCAGGGGCAAGGGCGACGACGATGCCTACCTTCCGTTTGCGCAAGGCGACGCGCTAGAGGTTGTGCTCCCCGACTCTAGCGGTTGGTGGCTCGCGCGCAGGGTCGGCGGCGCGCGGCTGGGCCTCGTGCCGGCCAACTACATCGCCATCGCCCCGGTAGTAGTGGCTGGGCCCAATAAGGGGGAGGATGAGGAGGAAGAGGTGGAAGAGGAAGAGGAGGAGGAGGCAGCGAAGCAGCAGCAACAACCCGAGCAGCACAGCGATCAAGACAAAGAGGCGGAGAAGGAGACTGAACTGGCTCACGCGACCGCAGAGGCGAGTGCGTCCAGCCCCGCGGAAGAGCCGCTGAGGGCAGCAGTCGAGGTCATAGCGTCGCCGGCTGCTGCCGTGGTCGCGCAGCCGTCTCCCAGCTCGGAGGGAGGGCTGTTGGATGCCGCACTTGCCCAACTGCTCCCCCTGATCTCCACTCTTAGCAGTGGCCTCCGCAACAGCAGCAACGGTCCTCGCAGCGAGGGTGAGGAATCGGCGGGAGACGTTGCCGCACAGGAGGGCTCGTCCGACGACCTGATGGCGTTCCTGCGCAACCAGCTGCAGCGACGAGAGCAGTTTGCCACTCAGCTGACAGACCTGCTTCAACGGAACGCTGGAAGTGATAGTAGCAGTGGCAGCCACACTGCCGTGCTCGCGCAGTCTGGCTGATGTGATGGTCTGGTTGGTTGTTCACCAGCTATTTCTATTACAACATGTACAATATCATTATCATTGCCTGTTTTTGGTGGTTGTTGCTCCGTCCCACCAACAACGCGGCTGGGGATATCTCATTGTTCAATCTCTCTGGTACATGAACCAACATGGCAGCCACCATCACCGCTGCTCTCCTGCCTCGGATAGGCGTTTGCGTGTAGGGGTGACTTCATGAAGAGAGAGACGCCTGCTGCTTGATTTCGTCAACGAACTTGCGCATGTGAAGCACCTTGGGCTGTGCCTCGCCGACCTCCCACGCGTCGACATACTTCTGATATCGCACGTTGTACTCGGGCGGCAGCACATACACGCGCAGGTCGGTGGTCCACAGGAGCTCGCGGAGAGTGACCTGGTCCTTGGGCAGGGAGGCGGCATGGAAGGCCTCCTGCCACTGCTTGAGGAACGTCACCACGGCCTCGGTCCGGCGGAAGAGGAACACGCCACTGTTGAGCTGCGGGAACTCGGGAGGCGGTGGCGTAGTCGCTGCTGATGAAGACGGCAATGACGAGGAAACTTGGGCGCTCTTGGCGTGAGAGCGGCGGTGTGCGTGGGCCATGGCCAAGTCGAAGCGGTCAAGCAGGCGGAAGAGGCCGGACAGGTCGGCCACTACGCGGGTGTCGGCGTCGAGGAAGAGGGTGCGCTCGAAGGGTGTGCGCCACAGGTGGTCGACCTTGGAGCGGCGGTGGGGGTTCTCTATCCGCTCCACCGAGTCGAACGCACCGCTCGCCCGCTTGCACACCTCCGGCAAGTCTGTCCATATGTGCACGGGGAGCCACGGCCCGCAGTGCTCCTTGACGCTGCGCGCGCTCCTTATCGCCGCCTCCACATAGACCTCACCCGTGGCCACCAACACCACTCCGCATCCATTCCGCCCCCCACTGCTTTGCTCCTCCATCTCTTCTCGTTGTACCAACAAACAAATCGAAAAATAAACAACAAATAGAAAGCGATGACGTCAGCAGAGGCGAACAACTGTTTTTTCCTTGACTATCCCCCGCGCACATCGCTCCTAGTCTTTCTTTGTACTTGGGCTCGGCGTGTGGCTAGGAGCAGCGAGGAGCTGGTTGACGCAGAAGCGGTAGAGGTCGTTGTTGACTTGGCTCCATCGGGCGGTGCTCTTTTGGAGCTCGTTGACCTTGAGCAACAGCTTGCGGTTCTCTCGTTCGAGCGCTGCCGCAAGGCTGACCTGCTCCTCCGACTCCTGCAATTACAGAAGACAGCCGCTCAGTGTCAACATGAGGCGAAGGAGAGAAAGCCAGGAGGAGAGGGGGCGCACCTCGCGCGTATGTGAGGGAAGGTAGGTCTCGGTCTCGGGCTCCTCGTCCGCGTCGAGCAGGTCGCTGAACACCAGCTTGGTGTCGCCCAGCACCATGGGCACGGCCATCGATACCAACAGGTTGCTGTTATCCCCGGCAGCGTACGCTAACAATGGAGGGGGAATGAGCCAGAGCCACGAGAGGGAGAGCGAGAGTGCAGGGTGACTCGCTTACCGGACTGCTCGTTTCGATGGAGGAAGGTCTTGAATGGCTGGATGGTGTGTGATGTCTGTGCAGAGGCATCGAAAAAGAGGAGGGCGTGAGAATGGATGGAGAGCGCAAAAGGGTGGGCTGATGGCTCGGGCAGACCTTGTCTGTATGCTTATCGTCGATGTTCACCTCTTCGCTGAAGGGCTTCGTAACAATGGCGGCATACGTGATAGGCCCCTTGTTGGTTGTGAAGGTTCGGATCACCTGCCGACTGCCGAGATCCCACATCTGATGCATAAACAATAAATAAATAAATAAGCGGGTAGAGCAAGTGCGTGCGCAAGGGCGCGGCCACAGTTCACAACCGATGGCCCTCATCTCGTCCAGTGGTGTGCGTTAGAGTTTACCTTGGCCGTTCCGTCGTGGGAGGCGGACAGCAGGAGGCTGCCGTCGAGAGAGAGGCTCAGGCTGCTGATGTGCCGATCGTGCGCCGAGAGCGTGTCGAAGACCTTCTCCTCGCCCATGTCCTGCAGCCGCAGGGTCGACCACACAACATGAGGCGTGATCCCCTTACGGCTTGGATGAAATAAATTAAATGACAAGGAGGAGGGAGAACCAGCAGGCCGCCTTCGGAAGCCATCGGGTCCGAATCGGAGGCGGGCAGAGGCATGGTGAGGTCCACGACATAAACTCGACCATCGATAGAACCGACAAAGAGGTGTCGTTCGAGCATGTCCATCGCGACCGTCGTGAGGCACGACGGGAACTTGAGCGAGGCCACCATGCGCCGCGAGGGAATGTCCCACACCTGGTCCGGACAACACATTCGCATCCGTGCACCGCTTGATGTGAGAGATCTCGCCAAGCGACTTGGGCACCTCCACCCACACGCCAGACCGCAAGGGCGCGCGCACACACACAAGCGAGAGGAAAACACACCTTACAGGTCTGATCCTTCGACGTACTCAAAATGCGACCCCGCATACCGGCGACGCCGCAGACGATGGATGTGATCGGAAGCGCGTGCTCGTTCCACGTGTGCTCGGGTCGTACGGAGGTTTCGTCCGCGCTGGATGGTCCCTCCTCGTCATCGAAAACGCTTGGAGGAGAAGCGACATAGAGGAGGAGAGAATCAGTCGAACACCGAGTTATGCATGGGGGTGTCACTATTGCCCCCGCCCTCTGCGAACAGGTACCTGGCGAGGGACCAAAGGTGCAACAGGGCGTCCTCTCCACCAGAAAGGAGGAACATGTCGTCCGTTGTCCAAGCGAGCGCGGTGACGCCCTTGTAGTGGCCTTCCCACATCTTGAGCATCCTGCCCGTGGCCACCTTGCGTTATCATTGCCGACATCACGATGGTCAGCCATTCCGCCCCATCCGCCCACGTCATGCATCAGTCGTCTGATCATGTCGCTCGTGCAAGCAGCGGGAAAGGCCGGCTGCTGCCGTCGATCTTGTTACCTGCCACAAGTAGAGCTTGCCCGAAGGTGCACCGGCTGCACAGTACAAGCCCTGCAGAGGAACGAGTGTTTGTAGGGTTGTCGTGATGCAGGGGGTTGATAGGGGCGACGTACGTCGTGAGACACGGTGATGACCTCCAGCTTCTCGGGCACGCTGAACCGGAGCACCGGCTGGTCCTATATGATTTTGGTAATTATTTCATAAAATTATGTGCACTAGAGCGGGAGCAAAACCAAAACCAAAACCATAAACAATAATAAAGTAAAAACAAATAAATATATATATAAAAAAACACCCGGGTGCGGCAAAGGTACTCGAGCCCAAGACCAGACGTGGATGGAAGGCCTGGCCTCTTGGATAGCCAACATGTAATGGCGCCCCACGAGTGACCATGCGTTGGAGCGTCCACTGGTGTTGTTTTTGAAGGCGCGCAGGTGCTGTGCCGTCATTGGATTCCACACGTGGATCGCCGCATCGTCCTTGGAGCAAGTGATCACCACTTCAGAATCGGTATGCTCCATGATCAAGTAATCTCGATTCCTTGTTGATGGTGTCGGAGCTTCGATTTTCCTCCGCAATGCAAGCGGTAAGGCACAAACGGGAGATGAGAGATTCTGGCGCTTTTCTGGTTTCTTTGTGCTTTTGCCAAGAAATCCTTTTCTCTGCAAGCCCAATAATTTCCGCTCATTTCCTTGTTAATATGTCGATCTTGTCTCCATCCAAGTGGAACAGGAAGGCCAGCATGAACCTTATGGCACTCTCACAATTTTTTGTACTATCGCCTCGTGGTGATCCCATCATATTTCGTGATTGTACGACCGCTCATAGCCCTCCAATTGAGTGATAAATACTCAATCTTCCTTGTCATTAAAACGCTGACGCGTGGGTGAAAAGACAGAGGTGATGTGACCAAGGAGACACCGGAAATCTTCTTCCGTCAGATCCGCCAGACCAGTGGCTCTCTCCCTGTCTTTGTACCCCCCCTCAACCTCCCATTCAGTTCAGGCGTTGTGCGATGATTGTGCACACACCTCGTGTGCAAACTCTGATTGGTGGTGGGTAATGCCCATGTGTGTGAGGCTAGGCTGTGGACGGGCTGCATTACGCGAGCCTGAAGCAGAGCGGCCTGTACTACGTGTTCACAACGCGACACAATGTCTCGCCATCGTTTGCACTGGAGCTTTTGGCACGGCTGGCGGGCCTCTTCAAGGACTACTGCGGAGTGCTCAACGAGGAATCCATCCGCAAGAACTTTGTCCTCATCTACGAGCTTCTCGATGAGGTTCTCGTACGTCCTCCGCCCTTTCACCACCACCACCACCACCACCACCACCACCACCACCACCACCACCACCACCACCACCACCACCACCACCCAAGGCCGAACACATCTTTCTGCGGGTAGTCTCCTGGTCCATCGTGACGCTGACCCTCTGTCTCTGATTGGCGAATGGGCAGGACTACGGCTATGTGCAGGGGACGGCGACAGAGCAGCTCAAGGCGTTTGTGTTCAATGAGCCCATCCTGGTGGAGGATATGCTTGCAGGGGAGGAGCATCAGAGGGAGAGCGTCCTCTCCCGGGTGGGGTTCACCAGGCACAACAGCACACAGTCGCCCTCGGCGGCCAACAAGCCCATCGCCCTCAACGCGGCAGACGAACGCAAGGGGCGCAGCGAGATCTACGTCGACCTCGTCGAACGACTCACGGTCACCATCAATGCCAAGGCACGACCACCACGCGGTAGTCAACTGCCCTTTGACGGACTTGCTCAGCCTTTTCCCTTTCCTTTCCGTGCAGGGGGACGTGGTCCAGTCAGAGATTCAGGGCTACATTCGGATGACGAGCTTCCTCCAAGGCAATCCCGAAATGCGTCTCGGTTTGAACGAGGACCTCGTGGTTGGTCGTGGAAACGGTGCTTACTGCCTCGCGCGTCTCGCAGCCGCTCTAAACGCGTTTCGGTAGCTAACGCACGCGCACATCCCTCTTTATTTGCTGCATGCGGTCGTCAGGATACGGCGGGGTGACAGTGGACGACATGACATTCCACGAATGTGTGCGCATGCTCGAGTGGGAAAGGGAGCGCGCGCTGCTCTTTTACCCTCCCGACGGGGAGTTCACCGTGCTCAACTACCGCATCTCCGACGACTTTAGGATTCCATTCAACATCTCGCCCTTTGTAGAACAGATGGCACCCGACCGTTTGGACCTCATCATTAAGGTAGACACCCAGCCCCATTCCAAAGAAGCGACCTCATGCAACCGAGATTGACTTGAGGGGGGCTACCGCGGCCGAGATGCAGCTGCGGCTGGACATACCTGAGGAAAGCAACGCGGCCAATGTGCTCATTCGATGCCCCATCCCCAAGGCCGTCTCGAGGTACGCGTTGTGGCGGTGAAACGTGGCGTTGTGACGGTGGTGGTCTGTACTCATTTGGACGGGCGATCAGCGCCAAGTGTGAGCTGGCTATTGCGGGCGTGGAATATCGGGTGGTGGACAACGTTGTGGAATGGGCGGTGAGCGAGTTTGGTGGCGGATCCGAGCTTTTCCTCCGCAGCCGAGTACACGACGACCCTACCTCCGTGCTGATTCCTCTCGCTCACCAATTGCGCAACAGATAACCCTCAGTGAAACGTACACAGAGACGATGCGAAAAGAGTTTGGACCCATCAGGTGCCTACCTACCGAGATCTCTTTATTCGATTAATGTTACTTGCTGATCTGCGCTTGTTGTGCGCCTAGCCTTGAGTTTGAGCTGCCCATGTACAACTGCTCCAACATGAAGATCCGCCACCTGCGAGTCAAAGAGAGGGATGCATCCTATGACCCTTACCGCTGGGTGCGCAACATCACTCAAGCCAACTCCTACATCTGCCGTGTGTGATGTAGAAGTCTGTCTCGCCTCTCCCATCCGGGGTGGGGAAGTCCTTCGTCTACCTTCATTCCTACTACGTCGGGAAAAAACCAGGCAAATGCTTAATTTAGTCTTCTAAAAACACATGTGCCTTACCTTGGAACTTCGGATGCTTTTTTTTGCGCGAGTTTGGAAATACAGCATTACCTTTTTCCGACTATCCAAGACTGGCCTGCGTGGAAGTAACGAAAAGGTCAAGCAGAGACCTCTTCGCCTCAACCGGTCACAGGCTAGGCCTGTGTTGTGCCTTAGCGTTATGGAGCTGCACCTCCACCACCAGCTCTTCTCTACAACCGTCATCATCTGCCTCTTCGCAAGCTTGAGGGCGGCCCAGGGTGTGGTGGCCGTAGGAGGCGGGGGTAACGGAGACTTATCCAAGGGTCCCTGGAACGGAGGACCGGAGCCCGGCACGTATGGCCTGTCATTTCCATCGCCCTGGTTTCAGCCCACAATAGACGGCACGCCCCAGTCCCACACGCCAGGGTCAATGCAAAGCGTGGTCGATCTCAGCCAGGACGGGGTTGTGGGGCCGGGAGTCTACACTTCGGTCGGACCGCTGGCCCGGACGGCCAAGATATACACATATGTTGCAGCTGCCGAGGCAGGCGGCCTGGGCGTGCTGCAGACGGGGATGCCAACTATCAGTCCTCACGAGGACCCATTCTTTGGCGTTCTAGAATTCGCGTTATCCGAGGACGGTGACAAGACGTACCGGGTAGGTGTCAAGTTCAACAACATGATCAAGGTGATCAAGTTCGCCGACAACAACACGAAACTTAGTGAGTTCAAGGTCAACACGCTTGGCATGCAGGATTCCAAGAGCCAGCCGGCCCAGATGGCCTGTAACTCCTCCTGTCTTCCCATCCATGGCTGCTACTCCCTGGTTCGTGGGACTGGTATCACTACCGAGCTCTGGGGAATGGTGGCGCACTCCAATCGAACTGCACTGGTCATCAAGGTCATCGATCGAGTGTGGTTCCAGCTGTACTCGGACGATGGCACGCTTCTACAGAACGTGGACCTAAACTTGTGGGGCTACCCACAGTCGAACATCCTCTCTGAGACTGGAAAGCTCAAGTATGGCTACGCCTACATGGCCAATTACTACTCTGGCGGCTTCCCCGATAAGGTCTATTACGCGTACTACCACTCATCCGAGGGAACCTGCACCCACCAAGGCGAGCAGCTAATTATCGTCGACCCTTCCGACTGGAAGGCATGTGCATCTGGCCGTAATAACTGGAAGACGCCCTCTTCTGCCGCCAGTGTCGCTGTAGCCCTGGCTTGGGGCGGATCTCACTCGTTTGCTCGCCGTTTGGCCAAAGTCAAGTCCGGTTACTCGGCCACCATCAACGAGGACATTATCGCGCTGGTAATTGTCGACACTCCGTTCCAGACGACGCCCAAGTATCCAGGCAAGGGCGGCATTGAGCTCATGGGCCCCCATAATGGGCAGGTAGCCCCTACTTACTGGTTTCCCAACGGCTACACCGAGACCCTCATGGGCGACTGGGTCTACCCTGAGGGTGGCTGGAACGGCGTGGCCGTTCCGTACTACTATCTCGTAGGCTGCTACTCACAGGCCGTGACCGGCGGTTTTGTTGCCTTTCTAGTAGTCATTCGCGGAGACCACGTACGTGGTGCCCTCCCCACAGTGATGCGTTTGATCCTGCGTTTATTGGGTTCAATCATCGGCAGGCTTGGACCAACGGCAACGAGCCTGTGGTCTATCGCAAACAGATTACCCCAGACACCCCTGTCGGCACGGACGTGATCGCTACCCATTTGGCGCTCGTGGGAGTGGACAGATACCTCTTCGCATGGACCCAGCGCGTTCTGTCGCCGACTAAGGTCATCAGGAACTACATGGCTATCATCGATGGCTTGGGCAACTACATCTCGCCCATTGAAGAGGTCACCAACTTGTTCACGTGGAGCCACCTTACGCAGTTCTATTCCACGCCTGGTGGGGACGTGTTCTGGGTCAACTCCTGGTTGCAGTACCCGGCCGATTCGCCCACCAGTCCAGGTGCTCCACGCTACAGCAGAGCCCTAAGCGAGGACATCAACCAGTTTTACATCGTACGGATGAGCGGTCTGAGCACCGTCAACCCAACAGCGTCGCCGTCACCAGTTTTCACTGTATCGGCTACTCCATCCGCTTCGGCTTCTGCAGTCAGTAGGTCACCCACTCCGACATTCTCACCCAGCAGCTCGCCCTCTCCCTCGACAACGCCAACCATTTCAGGGTCTCCTACACCCTCTACTTCGGTGGTTTCACAAACTCCGTCGCCGTCGCCCTCGGCGACTCACACCTCTTCACCGTCGGCAACAGCCTCGCCCTCGGCGACTCGCACCTCTTCACCGTCGGCAACAGCCTCGCCCTCACGGTCACTCTCCTCGAATAGCGCTGACAGTGCCAGCGTGGGCGTGGCCGTCGGGATAGTGGTGCCCGTGTCGCTCGTGGTACTGGTCCTCATTGCGGTGTCCTTGATCTACCTGGTCAACAGGTGCCGTCTTCGAATGTCTCTGCCACCAACGCAGCTCCGACGCGGCTCTGAGGTGTTGTATGCCCACGCACCAACGACCGGCCGGCAAGCTATAGCCGTAAACACGAACAGCCTATACTCGCCCCACGCCGCCTCTGACATGTGAGGTTTTGTACTTGGCTCGAACGAATTGTGTATCCAACGCGTTTGTTTTCCCCTTTTTGGCTTTTTCTTCATTCTCAAGACCTAAGGAGATGGAACGGCCAGCCGAGACACCAGCGAGCGAGCTTTACAAAGCGCGTCAGCGCGTGCTGGGCTACTACCGCCATCTGTTCCCTGAGCTACGTGAGCAACTGGAGAGTGATGGCATTGCCGTCGCGCCCGCAGTGGCTCTCGATCCTGCCTTAGACCTTGCGCCTGAGTCTGTAGGTAAGGGCTGGACCTCACAGCCCCAGGTGCCCCCCCCCCAAGAAAATTGATGCATTTCAACCGCATCTGAAGGCACTGAACGAGCAACGCGGTAGGAGTTCGATTATGAGCTCGAGGTGGAGGGAGAACTGCCTGCTGACCTGCATGGCACTCTCTTCCGAAACGGTCCAGTACGAGATCCTCCCCCCAATCTGCGGAAACCCTTTCTGACCCTCGAACCCTACGCGCAGGGACTGCTTGACGTGTACGGCACCCCTCTGGTGCATCCCATCGATGGCGACGGCATGGTACCCCTACGCTACATTTTTTTGTTCTATTTTTATTTATTATGTTGTAATGTTTTCATGTTTCTGTCCATCCAGGTCTGCGCGATAAAGTTTGCCAACCGGAAGGCCCACTTCCGCTCCAAGTACGTGCAGACCACCGGCTACGTGATGGAGAAGAGGGCCCACAAGCTTCTCTTCAAGGGTACCCTTGGCCTGTATCTCGTCAGCTCGCGAACTGTCCACAATCCCTGCTCATCCTCAATCTCTGCGCCTGTTCTGTGCGTGCGTTAGGAATGATGGGCACGAAGCCGCCCCTGACCTGGGGCGAGTCCCTTTCCGAATGGTACGCCGACCGAGCTGACGGGGTGCCCATCGCGGGGGAGGGAGGCGTGGCTGATGTGGTAACACCTGCCACACATGCGTAGGACGGAAGACGTCATGAAGTCAAAGCTGCCCGGTCAGAGGTTCAAGAACCCGGCCAACACCAACGTCTACTATTGGGGCGGAAAGCTGCTGGCTGTCTGGGAGTCTGGTACGACACACGCGATACACACGACACACAACACACAACACACGACACACACAGGCGGCTATAAAGATGTTTGTGGGCAGGCTTGCCTTACCTGCTGGATCCGGCGACGCTGGAGACGAAGGGGAAAGACACCCTCAACGGCGCGCTCAACGAGTCCCATTGCCTGGCGGCCCACTTCCGCTACGACCCCTTCACCGACCGCCTCGTCACCTTTAGGTACGTTACACCATTTACATGTTTTTTGTTTTTGATTTTGATTTTGATTTTTTTTCGTTTTCGTTTTGTTCATTTCACGCGTTTGCTGCTTTAGTAAAATGATTGGGTGTAAATTATTATGAACGCTGTTGAATAGCTTTCAGCTGGCGATGAGCGGCCGGTGCAAGCTGTTCATCTACGAGTTTGATCACGATTGGCAGGTGCAGCGCAAGCAGGTCCACTCCTTCGACAGCTACTACTACTGTACTACGACTTCTTCTTTCTTCCGACTTGTTCCTCCACTTGAACCGTTTCGTCGCTCCTTCTGATCACACCGACTGTCCTCTTGTCGCTCTTTCCCTGACTGCCCAGGCCACGACTTCCTGTTGACCGAGAACTACTACATCTTTCACCAGACGCCCTTCTACAAGCTCTCCAAGGCCAACGTCGCCAAGATCATCTCGGGCGCCTCCGCGCCGGGCCAGCTCATGCGCTACTACCCCGGTACACGCTCGATTCCTTTTCTGTTAGTGTTTGATAATATTTACTTACCAATATATATATATATATATATATATTAAAAAAAATGCGTGTCAGAGGTGCCTTCGCGTATGATTCTCATCCCCCGTAACGGGGCTGAGCCTCGCTTCTTCGAGACCGAGCCATGCATGATCTACCACCACTGTACGCCTCTTGCGTCCTATTCGATTGATTATTGTTCTTATTTATAAAATATCATAACTTTTCTTTTGCATTTCCGAAACAGGTAGCGCATGGGAGGAGGGCGACCAGGTCCATTTTTCCAGCGTCTGCATTGGAGAGAAGTTCACCATGGAGTTTGAACAGGTACACCACCTGCATGAATTTACTTTTGATACTCTTATTTATTGATCTTATTTCGCTTGAAACCAAAGGGCATGTGGCTGTCCAACGCCAGCGCGGCGCCGGGCGTGGTCCACAACTACACGCTTGATCTCAAGAAGGGCAGCCTCGTCCGCTCCAAGGCCGACTTCTGCAGCTGCGAATTCCCCAGCGTGCGCTGTTCCTTCCCCCCCCCCTCCCGTCATCTACATCCCGCGATCCACCCGCTGTCTCTCAAACGCGCGCTCGTGTCTCGTGTGCGTTGCAGGTCCATCCGACCATCGCGGGCAAGAGGTGGCGGTACGCGTACCTGATGGCGTCGGACTCGCCGCAGAAGCACATTCCCTACCAGGAGATCGTCAAATTTGACCGCAAGGGTACTTCTTTTCTTTTCTTTATTCATAATCAAAACATTATTATTATTACGAATAGACATTTTGACGTGTCAACTTGACTGTTCAGGGCTCGAGCGCCAGGTGTGGAGCGCGAGGCAGGAGCTATCCACCTTGGGCGAGCCGGTGTTCGTGCCTCGCCCTGGACCCGGCAGGTTAGTTCTATATTTTATTCCTTTGTATTGTAGTGAGATTCGAGTGTTGACGTGGTGGTGGGCGTAGGGAGGAGGACGATGGTTGGGTTATCGCCCAGCTGTACGACTGCAAGCGGCACCGCACGCAATTTGTCGTGCTCGATGCTCGAGACCTCGCCCGTGGGCCCATCGCCAGGGTCAACTTGGCGCACCACACGCCCTACGGCTTCCACGGCACCTTTAGCCCCGAGGTACTTTCAAAAATCGCATACGGGTATGCACGCTCACTGCACACGGCTCATCTCCTGCGTGCTATTCGCTTCCGAACAGGTGTTCTACTGAGTGCCCTGGTTACCCACAAGAGTTGGTGGGCCCATAGGGCTGCCGCACCAACCCACTCAGACAGTTTTCATATTACCATTACTATTACCGATTAAAACGAACCTGCGCGGGTCGCTAAGGTTCTCCCGGCGAAAATGTGGGTACCAAGTACAACGGTTTATGGTACATTGGACGATTGTCTGGAGGGGGTCAAAGCGTGTGGGATCTGACGAGACCAAGGCTTATGCACTAATGTTCCATAGGCGGATGGAGCAGTCGTCGGAGCCCGAGACAAGGATGTCGCCTACGAAGGAGAGGCACGACACGAAGTTGGTGTGGCCCTCCAGCGTGTTGAGGCACTCGCTAAACATGCGCAGGTCCCAGATTTTCAGCGTCTTGTCGGCAGAGCCCGTCACCAGTCGGTTGGTGGCCTGCATGGCGCGGCTGTGAGTGGCCACGACCACCGAAGCTGTTTTTTGGAGAGGGAGAATCGGACCTCGTCGTATTGGAGGCAACGCACGGGCCACGTGTGCCCTCGCACAGTCTGCTCACATAGCCAGGTGCGGGGGTCCCACAGCTTGACGGTCTTGTCCCACCCTCCGGTGACGACCCGCGTCTCGTCGGCCTGCACGCAGTTGACCTCTCCGCCGTGGCCGATGAGGGTGGCGATGTTAGCCCCCGTGGCCAGGTCCCACACGAGGGTCACTCTGTTGCCGCCGCTGAACAGCCGCCCATTCGAATGGGCAAGCGACATGACCTCGCTCTGGTGCCCTATCACGATGAGCAAAGCAATCAGTTGGACTCAAAAGCATCACCAAGCTTATAATAATAATAAAAATAAAAAAAATAAAAAAACTAAAAGAGAATAACCTTTGAGCGTCTGTAGGCATTCGCCACGCGTGACGTCCCACAACCGGACCAGCTTGTCGGAGGCGCCAGTGACCAGGACCGAGGCTGTCGATTGGAGGCAATAGACTTTGCCCTCGTGCCTCAGGTTGTTGATGCACCGGCCCACGCGCGTCCCTTGTAGCTCCCACACCTGTCCACATCCCGCGCATGTATCACCCTCCTGAGCTACAACCTGCAGGCGCAACGCTACACCCGCGCGCCAATGACGTGAGAGGAAACGCACCTTGACGGTGCGGTCCCAGGACCCGGAGAGCAGGAACCGGTCAGAGGCCCCAATGGCGCTCACGATATCTCGATGGGCCTTGGTCGAGCCCACCACGCGCTGCGAGCCCGTGTCCCACACTGCCGAAACGTAGCCCCCCCCCATGTTGTCCAGTGGTTGGGCGGATGCTGTCCGTGGGAGGATTGGGAGGAGGGCAAGGCTTACCCTTGACCGTTCCGTCGAAAGAACAGGAGAAGAAGTGGGATCCGGACTTGTGCATCTGCACTCCGACCACCGGCTCTTGGTGCTCCTTCATCACCCGCAGCGTTTGGAAGTGCTGGGCCTCCAGCTCGCTGTCCCTCTGCTCCTTGACCAGCATCTCCTTCCAGTTGCCCTCTTGTTCCACTGCGCGCGTGTGCGTCTTCAGCAAAGCCCGCGCGCTTGCGTGTGCGTATGCGCACGCGCGCGGTGGTACCTTGACCGCGGGGCGCTCTCCTGGGCCTGGCAGGGGCGGGCGCGGGCGCGGGCGCGGGCGAGGTGACTGTCTCGCCGGGCCTGGGGGCTGATGTCATCATCGTGTTGAATGAGAGGCGCTGCGCGGGGCTGGGCGTCGACGTTGACGAGGCATCGGGGGCAGCTGGCCCCTCGTACGAGTCGCGTGCCCCGCGCTTCCGGGGCTCGCGGTGCAGCCGCTGGAAGAGCGACTTCCACAGCTCCGAGCTGCCGTCGGCCACGTAGGCGGACCAGCGCTTGCAGGTCATCGACGCGCAGGCGAGATCGCGCGGGTCGGACAGGAAGCCCAGGATGGTCACCGTGATGTCCTTTGACAGGTCGTGGATGGTCTTGGTGCCGCTCGGGCCGCTGACGCTGCCGCCCCCGCGCCCATCGGAGCCGCCGAGGTGATGGGCCGAGGTCGCAGGGGTGGAGGCCCGCACGAGGTGGACGACGAGCGTGGGCTGGGACGTGAGAGCCCGGCTGCTGTCCAGCGAGAGAGCCAACGCGAACTCGACATCCTCGCTCGACTCGAGCGTAACCAAATCGCCCGCCTGCATTGCACCACCATTTTATATTGATATGAGTTGAATATTTTTAAAGATTTGTTTTGTTTATAATGACCGATTCGATTATTGCAGTAATAAAAACAAAGCGAGAATTGTAAATGAATTACCAGGTCCTTGTACTTGACGATGGTGGTGAATGGGTCGAGGGCGGGGAACTTGGCGAATATCTTTTCGCGCAATTCCTGCCAGGACGCGCCGATGGCGACCCGCACCACCTTGACTTCCGTTTCATACGTCACCTTGTAGGCGATCTGCACCACACACACACACACACACACACACACACACACACACACACACACACACACACACACACACGGGGAGGGAGTAGCACGGCATTCAGACGAGGGTCGGCCCGATGAGCGGTGCCCAATCCCATCATGGGTGGCGGGCGGGGAGAAAGAGGCAGCGCACGGTCGAGAGCATGATCTGCGAGGACCGCCGCTTGAGGAGCTCGATGGGGCTGTCGCTGTCATCGCCGCCTTCGGCAGCCGGCGCTGCGGTCGTCGCGCCACCAGTCCCAGCAGCAGCAACTCCGCCGGCGCTCGCCTCGCTGGCCGTAGGCTTCTGTTGCAGCTGCGGCTGCGGCCGTGCGACTTGGCTTTCAGGCGCGTTGTCGGGCTTGGAGGCCCCAGGGGTGGGCGGCGGCGACGCCCCGCGGTCCTTGGACACGCTGCGGCGCAGGTCGCCAGAGACGGAGCGCGGCAGTGGCGCCTTGGACTTGGCGGTGGCCTCGAGCGAGACCTTGATCGACTGCAGCAGGCGCTGGGCCGCCGCCACCAGCTGCGGCGCGTCCGTGGCCTGCAAATAGGGGCCCAGGCGCAACCGCTGCGTCTTGATCACGATGTCCCTCAGCTTGACTGTGGTTTCGTTGTGCTCGTGTCAGTAGCGCCAGGCGAGGAGAAGCGAGATGCGGTGAGGCGGCGGGATACCGTCGAGGAGGAGGTTCTGGAGCACGAGAATGGCGAGCGTGAGGACCATGGGGTCGTCCTCTGGGTCGGCCAGGATGGTGAGCAGCTTGTTCAGTCCCCCGATTTTGGCGATCTTGATGCGCGCGCCGGCTGCATCCACATTGGATCCCCCCCACCGACGGTGAGCACACGGCGCAGCGCGTGGAGTGTTTGTGGGGAGCAGAGAGGGGGGGGAGCAGCGTACGGTTGAGAGCGAGGAAGGCAAGCAGATGGAGGGCGCGCTGCTGGACATCCAGGTCCTCCGAGGACGCCTTGCCAACAACGGCCGCCAAGCAGTGATCCTGGAACAGGTACTCATTCCCTGGCGAGCCCACGCGTGTACGACCACACGTCACACGATGCCAGAGGGTGAGGAAGCAGAGTTGGCGGTTTGGGGAGAGAGGGAGGCCTACCGAGCTTGGCGAGCGGGAGGACGATAGTGAGGATGGCCTTCTGGACTTCGGTGTGCATGGCGGTCTCCGTGACGAGAGCGTTCATGAGGGCATCAAGAACCACGCACGCACTCACGTCCTCGACGGTCATGTCTGTACGCGACGCACAAGGCAAGAGAGGGTGAACGGTCAGCTCGTGAGAAGGCGCAAAGGCTCTGCGCGGACCTTGTGGGATCACAATCTGGATGAGCTGGAGCAGCAACAGCGGCGCCTTGGGCTGCTTGTGGGCCAGCACGCGCTTGATGCCGGGGCTGTCGGCCACCACCTTAAGCAGCACCTTGTATGTTGCCGCTGCGTAGGTTTAAATGATATAACGCACGCATGGAGGGTGAGCCCGCTTCTTGTGGGGAGAACGTGACGACAGTGTCACAGTGGTGATGAGGACAGGTTACGGTTGGCAGTGAAGGCCTTGAGCAGGCTGAGCGCGAAGATGAGCAGAGTTTCCTGTCCGCCATCGATGATTTGCATAAGCGGCGATAGCACGCCCAGCTTCAACATTTGGAGCGTGGTGTCTGCACGTCGTCGATGATGATCGTCACCAAACTACGCGACCCACGACGCGGCATGCGACACACAAATTCTGGGCGGTACCGGGGCCGGCAAGGGAGCTCAGTATGAGGAGGACCGGACCCAGCACCTGAGGGCTCGTGTAGGTCTTGAGCAGGTGCACAAACACCTTCAGGCCAGCCGCCGCCTGCATCGCGTCTTTGCCTTCGGCTGGCCAACCGAGTGGAAGGAGCGTCCGTGGTCAGTCAATAAACGGCCGCAACTCGATCATGAAACGCGTGGATGGGTGGATGAGTACGGGTCTTGGTTAGGTTGCGGAAGAAGTAGAGGATGTATGAGATAAGGGACATGTCGCGCGACGAGACCAGTATCTTGAACAGGGGCACGGTGCTGGATGCCTCCAGCATGAGCTTTTGGTTGGTTACTGTGCAGAAATGGACGAGTGAGTGAACCACCAACCAACCAACCAACCAACCACATGAAGTTGTCAATATCGTTCGGTCGTTCCACGCAACACGACACAGCGGGCGTACAGGACTCGGATAGGTTGGCAAGCAGCTTAAGGGCGTAGGTCCTGAGGGCGGAGTTGGTGCCGGCCGCAAGTGCCACGAGGCATGGAATGGCTTGTGGTACCTCGCATACGCTCTCCTTGTTCGCATCTGCGTTTGTCATACGACGCGTCACGGCGTGTTTTTTAAAACGGTGTCAAACAAAACGCCGCGGCGTGCGCACATAACCGCAGCACAACGTCGTGGTCTCGCGAACCGTTGTTGGTGAGGTTGATGAGAGCCCAGGCCACGTTGGCCTGTACGTTCTCGTTGGCGTGCTGCAGGAGGCCGACCAGCAAAGGGATGCCGCCACCGTCGTACACGTCGTCTCTGCTGGCCTCTGGTCATATTGTTTAATTGAGTGGACGAAAAATATAAAGATATAAATACAAAAAAAACTTATATAATTCATAAATAAAAGGTTGAAGCTCTAAGCGGTTCACAGCATCGAGGAGGGAGAGAGGGACCGTCAACAGAGATATTGATGAGGGCTCGCGTGGCCAGCTCCAGCACGTCCTCGTCTTCCGATCTGA
This sequence comes from Acanthamoeba sp. SK_2022b, assembly GCA_027943245.1. Classification (NCBI taxonomy): domain Eukaryota; phylum Discosea; order Longamoebia; family Acanthamoebidae; genus Acanthamoeba; species Acanthamoeba sp. SK_2022b. The sequence goes on along the minus strand of JANDJZ010000122.1, from coordinate 30,054 downwards.
GGTTGGCAATCGTTGCATCGATTGCACCCTTTTCGAACAGTTCGAAGCTGTTGTTTGCGTCTATACGTGTAGCACACGACAAGATGTTATGCCGCGCAACTTTACGGACTGATGGTACCGATCGTACCAAGGGCCCGCTTGCCAATCTCAATCAGAGCATGCTTTCGATACTCGGTTTGAATCGAAGGAGCAGCGAGCAGCTGTGTCAGTTGTTGGATGGAGAAGCTTTTGAATTTATGAGCCAAAGCATCTGTTTGATCAGGTACGCCCGGTCAGCTTCCGTCCAAGCGATATATCAGAAATAAAATAAAAAGAAATAAGTGCCCCAAAAAATGCACACTGCGTACTTGTTTTACTGTCATCATCCTCATAGAAGAAGTAGGAGGCTGTCGCAAACGCTGGCATGGCCTACACCAGCCCCCTCCTTCAGGCCGTGGTCTTGCTGTATCCTCCCCAAAAGCTGCGGCCTGGAAAAGGATAACCCTCTGATTGCTTTCTTGGAGTTTCATATTCGAAAAATGGGGCAGCCCACTCTGTGAACACTGTAGCCCTTGCTGATGGGAGGCACGCAATACACGGGATCGACTGCGTGGCAGGAGCTTGAGGGCACTGATGGGAGATGTGGTCCATCTGCCCAAGGGCACACGAGACGCCCAACCCCAACAACAGCGGCAGTCATATGGGCTTGCGGTTTTGTGACACAAAACAAAGAATAACAACTACAACCACACCAGGCAGGTGAACAGGTGTGAAAAGGGGACGGGGGATGCTCGAGTGAGGCCTTGCGATCTGGAGATGATAGATCCTCGGCAGTGAGTGGGCGAGATGGATAGATGCCGGGCAGAGGAAGGAGACGAGAGAAGAAGAGGATGGTCGGCCCCTGGGCTGCACAATTTTACGACTTGGTGTTGTCCCTGTTCATCTTGAGGATCTGCCTCTCGTTGGCCGCCGAGCCTAAACATGCGCACGCATACAACAGTGCATAGTCAGCCTCGAACGTCTCGAAACTAGCGTTGTGCACGCATTGGTGATGACGAGAGACGCACCCCTGACCCAGGCGTGGTCCAGGCACTGCGTCGCGGTGTACCGCTTGGAGGGGTCCTTGACGAGGAGGTTGCGGATGAGGTCCTTGGCCGAGTCCGAGATGTCGTCCCAAACTGAGTCATCAAAGTCGTACTTGACGTCCATGATCTTCTTGAAGAGCGCGGGAGCGCTGTCGGCGTAGAAGGGCGGGTAGCCGCTCAGCCTGACAGAGGGAGGAGGGAAGCGTCAGGACAGGTAGGTCTGCGTCGACGTCTTGTTGTAGGAGAAGGAGAGGGGGGGCGGGGAGAGTTGTAAGCACGTACAGAATGTAGATGATCACACCGACCGACCACATGTCGACGGACTTGTCGTACGACTCAGCGGTCAGGATCTCGGGCGCTAAACATTACGAGCAACGTGAGGAAAGGAAACCATTGGGGGGTGGGGGGCAAGTCGTGCTGCTTACCGACGTAGCCGGGCGAGCCGCAGGAGGTCATGAGCTTCTCGCCCTCGTCGGCGAAACTCTTGGAGAAGCCAAAGTCGGCAATCTTGACGATTTCATTCTCTTCCTCTCCCGCCGACAAAAGGTTCTCGGGCTAATTTGATTGATTTGCACGTGAGTCCAACGAATTGATGCGTGCCTTAAAGTTCACAATGAGGGGCAGAGGGGCCGAGCGTACCTTCAAGTCCCTGTGGGCGATGCCGTTTTCGTGGAGGTACTTGACGGCCGACACCACCTGGAGAATGATGTTGGCGGCGTCCCTCTCAGAGTACATGCCGCGCTCAACGATCTTATCGAACAGCTCCTTGCCCTTGACCCTGAAGGTGGCGAGCAGGGATGAGTTGCCGAAAATTGGCGTACTTGAGTAAGGAGGAAGCTGTACAGCTCCATGACGAGGTAGAACTGCTCATCGTCTTCGTAGACTTCGTAGAGCTTGAGGATGTTCGGGTGGTTAAGCTTCTTCATGATCTGGATCTCTCTCCTGTGGAGATAGGCTCAAGTCAAACCTTGGATTCATCACCAACAAAAGGTAAGATCTTGTAAAATTTACCTGAGGAGCTTGATGTCGTCACCCTCGACCATCTTCTTCTTAATGCATTTGACGGCGAATTCGCCATGGGGCGATTTCCTCACCGCTTTGTACACCACCGAGAACCCGCCCCTAGAAAGAAGGGAAGAAGAGGAGGGTTAGCAGGTGGCCACCAAATACAAAATGTTGCGAGGGAAGAACGCACTTTCCGATCTCCTCACCCAGCTCATAGTGATCTTCGATGGGCTCAAAGAGAATGAAATCCTCGTCTAGCTCATCGAGTTTGATGGGTTCGCCCTGGGGGATGACGCGCTCGGCGGGAGCGTCCTTCTTCTTGTCATCCGTCGCCTTACCTTCGGATGCCGCGGGCTTCTCTACGGGCTTCTCAGGCTTCTCCTCACGTGCGCTAGCCACGTTCTTGCCGCCGTTGTCCTTCGCTTCCTTCGACCCCACGCAACCCATTGTGATCACAAAGAACGAAAATTGTAGATGATGACCCAGTACCTCGGCGAGCACCAACCTCGTTGTTGCCTAGACGACAAATATTCAGAATTGCACACATCATTTTTCAGCCGATTTATTCCAGGCCCTAACGGTTATTTTGGTTTCTTTTGTTTTGTGTAGCGCTCTCTTAGAGATCCGATAATAGATGGACGACAAAAGTACGTCATTCTCAGTCCAAGAGATGGAATAGCGAGGATGTCGTCTTTCCGTTGAACCAACGGTCATCTGATCGAACCCTTCTTGTTTTCTTTCGCTCCCTCTCAACTCTCGCCCAATTCACAGCATCCCCGGCTGGGGACATCGCCCCGGGTGCAAGGAGGGCAAAGTTGGAGCAGCAATTGCGACGGCTGGGTGCGCCTCCAATGTCGAATGAAGCGAGCGGGGGGGGGGGGGCGCATCGGCTAACGATTCGATTTGCACCTGCATTACTGTTCGTCTCCACGTGTAGAGGTGGAGGCGTACTGCGCTCTGGTGAGCGCTTTCCGTGCGCAGGGCGAACTTACGTGGAAGAAGGCGCAGCTGTTGCAGGACCTCCGGCAGGTCCTCCGGGTGCCCGAGGAGCGGCACAAGATGGAGCTCAAGCGGGTCTCCGAGGACGAGACCCTCATCGAGCTCGCCAAGCTTTCCGCCGGGTACTCCTCCCCTCCTGCTTCACGCCAGGTTTTCCCTCCTGCTGATTCGGCGCGTTTTTGTGGCCTACAGACTGCACATGGGCCAATCCGAGCTCGACGCCACCATGGCTGACGACGACGCCAGGAGGTCTCGGTGAGTGCGCACACGCACCCTCACTCGCGCTGGGTGGAGTCGCCTAACGAATTTCGGGTGAACTCGTGGCGCGACAGGGCCGGCCGCAAGAAGGCGGGGAACACGTGGGGCGACAGCGGCAACAGGGACAGGACTCTGCCCTACCTCGACGCCGTCGTGGCGTCGGCCTCCTCCCAGCCGCCCAACCTGAGCAAGATACCGCCGGCAACGTCGACAGCAAAGGGTGGCGTGAAGGCCAAGGGCGCGGCAGCCAGGCCCGCGGCCGTTCCTGCGGCCTCGGCCAAGGCCGCCACTCCCGGCAATCGCAAGCGTAAGGCTGTCACTCCAGCGGCGGCCGCGCCGGCCAAAAAGGGCCCGTTGGCCAACAAGAAGCGAGATGTCAAATCAAAGGCCGCCGCTGGCGTCAAGGCCGAGGGAGAGGAACTTCAGAGCGCCGACTTGAGCGCGGAGGGCGAGGAGATGGCCGCCGCCAAGCTTGCCGGCGATGAGGACGAGGAGCCGGACGAGGCCCACATCAAAGAAGTGGAGGTGCGTCATCGCCCATCCCTCTTTGCTCGCTCAACAATTAGGGCGACTTGTAACGCAACAACAACAACAACTACTACTACTACTACTACGACAACAGGAGCAGCTGAGGGCCAAGCAGGAGCAGCTGAGGGCAGAGTTGGCTGCCCTGCAGGCGGAGATGGAAGACGACGAAGAGGAGCAGGAGGATGAAGACGAAGAGGAGCAACCACAGCAGCAGCAACAAGAGGGAGAGCAGGAAGGTGATGCGGCTGAGGGCCTCGAGGGCGCGCCCAGTGAGGAGACGGACGCGATGGTGGTACAGGAGGAGAGGGCCGAGGAGTGAGCGACCTGGAGACCCCTCCCAAATACAGGCATGATCCCTAGAGGTTAATCCATCAATAAATACGTGGGCAATGTGCGGTTGTGGGCCATGTGCGCAGCTCCTCTTCATAGTAGTTGTGGGAGCTCGCGGGTTCCTATCCCACGTTGGACGACAGAGGCCCAGCAGCTCCTGCTCAAAGGTGCTGATCCTCAAAGGTGGCCGTTGAGGGGGAGGAGCCACCGGCTGGACAAACGGGGCCAACGCTTTGGGTCCCTCTCATGACGCAGCTCGTTGCGGTTTGGGTAGGCCGGCACCCAGACGTTTGGGATTGGCCCACTGCACTCCTCGCCCTTTCTGCGGGGAACCGCCCACTGCATGGCCCTTGCCAACCCTTACCGAACACATCTCTTCATCCATGCCAATTAAAACCGCGCTACAAACACACACCACTCGACACTTGTCTGCCCCGTGTCGCACTGAGCCTCTTCTCCCGTTTCATTGACGTGAGCACGAGCGCTCCACCAGATCTACTCCTTCGTCTGCGAGAGCACGTAGATGGGGTGGGAGAACTGGGTGGCCGACTTGATGAAGTGAACCTCCTGCGCGGCGTAAGCCTCAATGCCGCGGCTCAGGGCCTTCTCGTCCTCCTTGAGCTTGTTCTTGGTGGCCGAGACCTCGAAGATCTGCTCCAGCTGCTCATCGGAGAGGGTAGTCACTGCTCCCTGGATCTCGGTCCACAGCTCCGACTGCATGGGGACCAGCAGGAAGTTATAGAACTTGAGCACCACGTTCTTGGTGATGCGTTCCCTGAGGCGGGCGAAGAGCTCCTTGGCCAGGTTGTCAACAGCCCTGTACGCAACACCTAGTTGAGAAACCTTGAAGGTCATAATGTCCCTGTGGAGGGGGGGAGGAACCTGCGGGTCTCGTCGGCGTCTGACCTATCCATGGGGAGCTTGGTGTCAGCGTACTCGGTGTACTCCCAGAAGATGGTACGAGTGCTGTAGAACTCGTCCATAGCCTTGGAGGCCAAAGCAGTGGCAGTCCTCTCGACAAACTTGTTGTACAAATCCTGTGCCGCAAGCTGGTTAGTAAAGGACAGCTAGCTTCCATCTAAGAGGGCAGATGTGCTACCTTGACGTGGTACGTGAAGAAGGGGTACATGTCGATGTTGTTAACATCCACGGAGCCAGCGGCCGGAGCCCATCCGCCCTCGAGCCTTCCACGCCTCCTGGCATCCAGCATCTTGTCCACGATGTCGGGCAACCTCCGCAGAATGTAGGTAGCACGCTTGACAGCCTGATGTGTAACATGGCCAACGAACCACGCATAAGTTTACTCCATTGAAGTTGCACCCAAGGGGGAGAACTGTACCTGGTCGATCAGAGGAGCCAACTCCTCGCGGGCATTCTGCTGGGCGAGGTCCGAAGCAGCCCACGCGTAGTTGGGGATGTTGTTGAGCTTGTTGATGCCGGCAGCCGTGGCAATGTCATCCATAGTAACCTCGGGCAGCTTCTGGTGCTCCGCCACGGACTTGAATTCAGCCAGGAGGCGCTCAAACTGCTGACCACCGTAGAGTCGGGACTCCCAATAGGGGATACCCCAGTAATCGGGCTCCACCTTGATAAGCTTGTTGTGAGAGTCAACCCAGTCGCCGTCGCCCAGGTGCTGCTTCTCCTCGTCCAGAGTCTGGCCGTTGACGGCAGGGTTGCCCTCTGAAGTACCTGCCAGGAGCTTGTCGATGGCCTGGAGGAAGTTGACCACATAATCCGAGGCAATAGAGCGGAGCTTGACCGAGTTAAGGCCTTCGAGCTGGGCCTGAACTTTGCGCAGGCGGACCTCGTTGTCAGCCTTGTTGGAGCGCAACCGCTTGAGGATCTGCGGGATATCATCCTGGTAACGCTTCCAGGCCAGGTTGAGCAGGTACTGGCGCAGTTGCACGGCGCCGATGTTGGACTCGTGCCTCCTGTCGTACTGCAGCTGCTCCAGGGCCTTGATGTCCCTGCGAGTGCACTGTAGTTTTCCCAGCAATGCTGATTAATCACCTGTTCGGGGTAGTTCTCTTGGAGTAGGTAGAAGATACCTGGAAGACCTTCTCCTGGAACTTCTCGGGGTCGGAGTAGCGAGCACGGACTCGCGAGGGCAACATAGTGGTGAAGAAACAGTGGGCATCGGGGATGGTGCCCTGGAGGTACCTGTTCACCTGCCTAAATGTGACAGTCAGTCGGAGGTTAGTCGCCAGGGGACCAACAGCAGTATTTTTTACCTGGCGGAGGTGAAGCGCTGAAGGTGGAAGTGAAGCTTGGTATAAACGAAGGTAGTACGGGAGAACTCAGGGTCGAACTTCTTGATAAAATCCATCATGTCCAGTTTGTCCCAGTCCTTGGCCTCCTCCACGCACAGAATAAGCCTGTCGGGATGCTTCACCAGGTTGTTTATCATTGCTTGCACCTCTCCAGTGGCATCGGCGTCCTCCTGCGGGGCGGAAAGTCACTCCATTTGGTCTCTCTTTGAGCAGTTTTGAGATAAAGCTCGGTTAAAACCTTAAGCAGGCCGGGGGTGTCAATCAGGGTCAGGTTGGAGCAGTAGCGGTACTCATACTGAAGGAACACAGGCTCCTGTTATCCAGCATTAAAATCAGAACCGGTTAGCAGGAGTGTTTCATGTGGGGGGGTGCTGTGTGACTCAAACCTCGGACAGCTTGTTGAGTTTGTTGCGCTTTTGAAGTTCCTCGGGCAGGTCGGACAACGCAACGACAACATCATGGTCATACTCAGGGCCCTTAAGCAGAGGGTCGCGCTTGAGGGTAACGCGGGGGCGGTCGCACTTCGGGTTGTTGATCAGGTTCAGGAACAGGGGGCGCTTAGTTGTCTGGGAGAAAATCTATTAGCGCAATTCCAGAGTGGGAGAACGGGAGGCGGGTAAGGTATACTCCGTATCCAGTGTAGGTAACGTGGTGACCCAGGATTCCCTCAATGATAGACGACTTTCCATGACCCTGGTGACCAATAACAACTATCTCGGGAGCAGCAACCTGGGTGTTGAGCCTTCAAGAGGAGGGTGAGCTTCATGACCGTATAGATGTCGTCATAGGGGCCATACTCGCGAGCAAAGGTCTGGAGCTTATCGTAGGAGGCGAAGACCTCGGGGTGGTCAGTGTAGGGGAAGTATTTGTACATCTCCTTGTAGCCCACGCCGTTGGGGCCCGCCTCGTAGGGGATAGCCTCGAGTTCCTGGACCTCGCCGTCATCGTCCTCGGCCTCTTCAGCTCTCCTTCGCTCCTCCTCTTGCTTCTTGCGGTCAGCAACTTCCTTCTTCTTCCTGCGTTCCTCCTCCCGCTTCTGTTTGGCTTCCTCCTTCCGCTTCTCCTCCTCGCGCTTGCGCTTGCGGTCCTCCTCTTCACGCTTCCTGCGCTCCTCTTCGCGCCTCTTGCGCTCCTCCTCCGAGTCGGGCTCAACCTCACGGGCTTCCTCAGAGTCGGCGGGCTTCTTCTGCTCGTGGCTCTTGCGCTTCTCTGTGTCGTAGTCGGTAGTCCTGGTTCCAGCTGCGAATCGCATATATTGTTTCAAAGGGAAAGACGGAGGGTCAGTTGGGACTGGCAGGAAGAGATGTAGGTGAAGGATAAGCCATAAAGTGGGAAGAGGTACCGGGGAGGTCTTCCTTCCTTCCCTTCTTGGTGTCCTTGTCCTTCCTGTTCTTGAACATGGTCGCTGTTGATGAATCAAAGTCTCCAACTACTTACTTTAAGTTGATTGAAAGAACACCCCTCTCTTTCTAATCTGAAGAAGAGGATGTGAGAAACCGGAAAAGGGGATGAACCATCTTGGCGCCAGGCAGTGGGTAGGAACAAAGCCTGTAGACAATTTCTACTTACCCTTGTGGTTCGTGAAGGATGTTCAACGAGCTCGGACAAAGGGAGTGAGTGCTTACTGCAAGAGGGCGAAATCAAACAAGCGTAGACAACCAGAGCAGCGGCTGTTGACCACCGTACCGGAGACCTCCCATTGGCCCAAGCCACACCTACCAAAAGTCGCACCTTCCTAAAACGACTGTGAAATGTGAAGCAGGCCAAAAGGTTTATGGTGGTTTTTGGATTTTCGGTTTTCTTTTTGATTTTTGGCGAACCTCTTTGGAGCCTTTGATTCGAAGATGGCGTCGAAGCTGAGGGATCTGATCAAGGCAGTGCGCAACTGTAAAACTGCAGCGGACGAGCGATCTGTTATCGCCAAAGAATGCGCTGCCATTCGCGCTGCCTTCAGAGAGGAGGATTCTGAGACGAGGCACCGCAATGTGGCCAAACTTCTCTACATTCACATGTTGGGCTACCCTACCCACTTCGGGCAGATGGAATGTCTCAAGCTGATTGCCTCCCCCTCCTATAACGACAAGCGCATCGGCTATCTCGGTCTGATGCTGCTGCTTGATGAGCGTCAGGAGGTCCTTATGCTCGCCACACACTCGCTCAAGAGGTATGTCACTTAACCTTCCGCCCACCTCGTTCCTCTCTTCTCACGCGTATGTCCCGGTTTTTCCATCGTTCTTCATGAAGCGATTTGAACCATGCCAACCAATACGTGGTGGGTCTGGCCCTGTGTGCGGTGGCCAACATCTCTTCGCCTGAGATCGCTCGCGACGCCTCGTCAGATGTCCAGAAGCTGCTCGGCAGCTCGAATCCCTATCTTCGTAAGAAGGTTTGACCCCCTCCCCCCTTCACATCGCGCAATATCAGATGGAATGTACTTGAATTTTGATGGCTTCTTGGTTGTTTTAGGCGGCATTGGCGGCAGTGCGCATCGTGAGGAAGGTTCCTGAGGCCATAGAGAACTTCGTGCCTCGGGTCAAGTCCCTACTGACCGAGCGTAACCATGGCGTCCTCCTTACCGCAGTCACCCTCATCATCTCAATCTGCGAGGCTTGCTCTCCCTCTACTACATCTCCCCAATCGGCTGCTGCAGCTTCGCCCGATGCTGCCGCCGTCATCGATCTCTTCCGTAAGCTCGTGCCATCGCTCGTGCGCATCCTCAAGAATCTGGTCATGTCCGGCTACGCACCCGAGCACGACGTGCAGGGCATCACCGACCCCTTCCTCCAGGCCAAGGTCCTCCAGCTCCTGCGTATACTGGGTCGCGGCAACGCCGAGGCCTCCGACGCCATGAACGAAATCCTCGCCCAGGCACGCATCTATTTATTCTTTGTTCCATTTTATTATTTTATGTTTTATGCGATCCATTTATTTTGATTCATTTTTATTGTTCATATTGGTCTCGTTGAGTAATTGGTTGCGTGCGTCGTTCTCTCGGATGCAGGTGGCCACCAACACAGAGAGCCTGCGCAACGTGGGGAATGCTATCCTGTACGAGTGTGTGCAGACGATCATGAGCATCGAGGCCGAGGCCGGCTTGCGCGTCCTCGCCATCAACATCCTTGGCCGCTTCCTCCTCAATCGGTAACCCTCTCCCGCATCTCGTAGAAACACCATGGCCGAGGCCGGCTCGCTCACACGCGAGCACGCCGTTCCCTCAGGGACAACAACATTCGTTATGTCGCGCTCAACACGCTGGCCAAGGTTGTGGGTCGTGACTCGGCCGCCGTCCAGCGGCACCGCGCCACCATCGTCGACTGCCTCAAGGACTCGGACGTTTCCATTCGCCGCCGGTAACCTCCCCTCCCCTCCCCTCCCTTGCCTCCCCATCTCCCTCTCGGGGCCACATCGTGTGCTGATGTGGCAGTGTCGCCCAGGGCCTTGGAGCTGATCTACGTGCTGGTGAACGCGGAGAACGTGCGGCCGCTGGTGCGTGAGATGACCAACTTCTTGACGGTGGCCGACCACGAACTGCGGCCCGACCTCACGGCCAAGATCTGCGCCGTCGCCGAGCGCTACGCACCGTCGGCCAAGTGGCGCGTCGACACGGTCCTGCGGGTGATGGCCCTGCCGGGCAACCACATCTCCGAGCGGATACAGGCCTCGCTAATCGGACTCATCGCCGCCACACCCGAGCTCCACACCTACGCCGTCGGCAAGCTCTACCTCGCCCTCACCAACGAGCCCAAGCAGCAGGTGACGCGCACGCGTGTTTTCTCCTTTCGCTTTGTGTCTGACGCTGGTTCGTCGTCGGGGGAGGGCAGGCTCTGGTGCAAGTGGCGGTGTGGTGCGTGGGCGAGTTTGGAGAGCTGTTGGTGGCCGCCCCGGTGCCGGTCAAGAAGAGCGACCCCGTCACCGTGACCGAAGACGACGTGGTGAGCCTGCTCGAGAAGGTCCTGCGCAACGTCGTCACCGAGCCCAAGACCAAGGAGTTTGTCCTCACCGCCCTCATGAAGCTCACCACCCGCTTCCACTCCAACATCGAGTACGGCCTCCCCCCCCTCCGTTCTCGCTCGCCTTCTGTCTTACGTCTGTGATGACGGCGATGGCGACACGCGCAGGCGCATTGAGGCGCTGATCGGGCAGTACAAGTCACACATCAACGTGGAGCTGCAGCAGCGCTCGTGCGAGTACGCCAACATCTTTGCCCGAGCGGACTCGTCGTCGCTCCGCGGGGCGCTCCTCGAGCGCATGCCGGCGGCCGAGGGCGGCGACCTCGCCGACACCGACGGCAGCGAGCAGGCGGCCGAGGTCGTCACCGCCCAGTCCCTCATCGGCCTCGCCCCTTCGTCCACCGTCGCGGCCTCCAACGGGGCCCACGACCCGCTCGACATCATGAAGCAGCTCTTTGGCGACCTCCCGTCCGCCACTCCCGCCCCCTCATCCGCAGGTACCACCCCACGCGCGCGCGACTTTATGCGTTGCTCCTCCGCACCGCCGGTGCAGTGAGCTGACGTGGCGCCATGTGCGCGTGTGCGCTTCAGGACCGACGACGCGCCCGCCGGCGGCCGCTGCGGGTCCCTCCCTGCTGGACATCCTCACCGAGGCGCCGCCCCCCTCGCTCGCCGGTCCCTCCCTCCTCGATGTGCTCAACGGCCCCAGCCCGACCCCCACCTCGCCCATCATGTCGGCAGGTACGCGTCCTGCCGCTTTTGGTTGTTGCTGTCTGCTGTGGAATTCACGTCACCCGCTCACATCTTCTCTGGTTGTTGGGCTGGGTGGTTGTTGGTGGGGGGGGGGCAGGCGCGTATCCTTCGGTCACGGCGCTGGCCAAGAACGGTCTCAGCATCGTGTTCGGGTTCAGCAAGCCGGGTGGCCACGCCTCGGACACGGTCGTCCTCACCTCGACCACCACCAACGCCACCCCGACCCCCATCACCGACTTTGAGCTGCAGGCCGCCGTGCCCAAGGTACCTTACCTACAGCCGCACACGTCATGACCGCGCATATGCGCGCACGTGACTGCTGTCGCGACTGACACCCGCCCAAACAGTACATCACGATGACGCTGGGATCGCCGTCCGGTACGGCAGTGCCGCCACACGGCAGTGGCGCGGTCACGCAGCAGATTACTCTTCAAAACACCCTCCACGGACAGGTACACGCACGCATGCACGCATACGCACAGCGCCACTGGACTGACCGGCACACTCGACACTACAGAAACCGCTGATGCTCAAGATCCGAGTGGAGTACAACATTGGAGGGACAAAGGTGGTGGACACGGCCACCGTCTCCTCCTTCCCCCCTGGCCTGTAGTCTCTTTCATCGGCTACGCCCTGACCTGCATTATCGCCTCTTTCCTTTTCTTTGTACTGCTTTCTGCCGCTGCGTTCAATCATTTATCACTTGGTTCATTTGGTTTTGCTTCCAAGGCGAGATACCGCTGGAGTGAGAGATTGGATCGTCCTACTTGCTATTCCTTTATTCTTCTGTACAGCCAAAATCTGATCGAGGCCATCTGGCATCATGTATTGGGGGGGGGGTCTTGCTCGACACTCGAGTCACTGGTTTTACTGGCCGCCCTGCTCCTTCTTGCTCGACTTCTTGATGAGCGACTTGTGGATGTGGGGAATGACACCACCACCCGCGATCGTGGCCTTGATAAGCGTATCGAGCTCTTCATCACCGCGGATGGCCAGCTGAAGATGCCTGGGCGTGATGCGCTTGACCTTGTAGTCCTTGGAGGCATTGCCTGCCAGCTCGAGTACCTCAGCCGTAAGGTATTCCAAGATGGCGGCGCTATAGACGGCCGCCGTGGCTCCTACACGACCATTGTTGGTAGCGCGCTGCTTGAGGAAACGATGGATGCGCCCAACAGGGAATTGCAGCCCCGCCCTCGCCGAGCGCGAAACGGGCGTAACCTTGGCCGTCTTGTCGTCGCTTGCGTCTCCTCCCATCTTCGTGTCCACTTCGTAACAGAAAAAAAAAGAATCTGGTCTTGTGCTGGCGTTTTCTGGCTGCCTAACGGCTAGGAAGCTGTCTGAGATTCCACTCCGAAAAAGCACAGCCCCACCCACTGGCGGAGAAGCACCGCCACGAAATTTCCAATCGCATTGCTGTGTCATGCCACGTCACGCCGTTTTTTCTTGTTTAAAATAAATATTTCTTGAAATAACCGCTGTCGTGTGGCGCTGCAGGCGTGGATGGGGGATCCCCTGGACCCCAAACCGCATCCAGGCTCTGTCTGTTCGGTTGGGGAGGGGGGTTGGAGTAGTTGTAAGAAGAGTGTCGCCCACTTCCCTTGCTGCTCTTGGTCTGTCGTTTCCTGTTTGTGGGCCGCTTCTCAACAGTTGCAGGAGCCGGCGGCAGCCTGCGTGGCGGCGTGGCCGTTCTCTGGCTTCTCTGGAAAAACGACAGCTGCGCAACGCAACGCCACGCCACGCCACAGGAAGACCAAAGATAAATAATGAACACGAGGCCAGGATAGGAGAAGGGGAGGGCGACGGAACTGTTCTGCTTTTGGATGATGGGATCGATGCCGGGCAAGGCGGCGGCGACTTGTCGGAAGAGAGGCTTGACGTTGTAGCCGGCCTTGGCCGACGTTTCTATGAACATTGCCCCGAACTCCTTCGCCTTTGACTCGCCCTCCTCTGCTGACACGCACCTGGTCGTGGTTGTGGGTGTGGTTGAGGCGGTTAGGAAAGCCGTCCCCTCCTCCTCCTCCTTGCCCGACACGTGGCCGCACCGCTTATCGGCAAGATCAGTTTTGTTGCCCACGAGCATGAGGATGACGTCGTTGCCACGTTCGGCTCTGATGTCCTCCACCCATCTTGCCGTGTCGAGGAACGTCGTCCGGTCTGTAACGCAGCGCCCCAATGAGACACAATGGGCGACTGGGCGACCACCCCGCTGCACACGGGCACAGAACACAAAGGGAGAGGCCGTGGGGACGCACTTGTGATGTCGTAGACCACAATGGCCACCGACGAGTCGCGTATGTAGCTCGGGATCAGCGAGCGGAACCTCTCCTGACCGGCTGTCGAATCGGTTATACGAGGAGAGGAGATGGGCGATAAGTGCAGGGATTACGCGTGCGGTGCAAGACTCAAAATCAGAGTGAGATGCGGATCGACAGTGAGGGCTCCAAATTATAATGACAGTAGAATTGTGATGAATCTCTCCCCGTACCTGTGTCCCACAGCTGAAGCCGGATGGTTCTGTCCTCCAAATACATGGTCTTTGAGAGGAAATCAATTCCAATGGTAGCCTAAGAGCGCGTGAGGGGACAGGACTGTAAGATTCTCCAGCAATCAATGGAGATGACGTGGCCACACGAAAGGGGTGATCCGAAAGGGCACTTGGCAAGCGGACCTGGTACGTGTTGTCGAACGTGTCATACATAAACCTCGTAATAATGCTGGTTTTGCCCACTGATTGATCGCCCAAAAACACCAGCTTGTACTTGGCCAGCGGGTTAGAGCCAGCCATCTTCTCTCGCTATCTTTCGCGACTGACCAGAGTTTTCTTTTTTCAAACCGCTGCTTTGCTGGCTTTTCTCTTCAATTTCTTTGTTTGTACCATTCCCCAAGAGGAGCACGACAGCACGCACACATACTCAGCTATAATAAATCAACACCTTGCCACAGGACTGGCCCACGATCATCACCAGAGCCATCTTTTCCTTTCCCTGTATATCTTACAAGTAAGCATTGCGACCACCAGGGAAGAGTGTGATCAGGTTGTTGCTTGAATTCTCTTGCTCTGGCTACAGGTATGTAAGTGCGCAATGAATCACCACCACACTGCCCAGTGCAAGGGAAGAGGTGGCGGTGTTCACCACCAACTTGACGTTCGGCGAACTGCGCTAAATCGTTTAGGAAAAGGGAAAAGGGTCGCCAGTGAAAAAGAAGCTCCTTGACGGGTCGCCAAACACCACCCAGAGCAACAACATGATCTCCTCTTCGAAGAAGGAGGCGGTTGAGGCCAGCACTTCGCCTTCTTCCTCTGGGCTCTCTCTTCTTCGCCACATCCGCACATCCCCCTCCTCCACGACCCAGCCTTCAGCATCGTCTTCATCGTCTTCGTCCTCTCCCTCACTCACTGTCTCCTCTCCCTCCACCCTCGTTACTAGGCGAGAATCGTCGCCCATCGCGGTGGCCTTGCCCCCGTCCACGGGGGTGGGGGTCGTGCCCAAGCAGCATCTGGTCATAGAATGCACGCGCGAAAACGAGGCCCTAACGTCCGCCCTGCTGAGTTTCCTCGAGACCTTCACGGCCCCTCGCCACATGGCCCAGCACAAGCAAAACAGCTCCTGGTACTTTGGGGACTGTCGAGTCATCCGCCACGGCGAGGGCACCGCCCACCACGGCGGCTCTACGGCCGCGGTGGTGAGCGGTCTCTGGGAGCATAACGTCTACAAGGGGCCCGTGCCTCACAAAGCCTTCTCCTCCACGTCCTCCTCCCTGTTTTCCTCTTCAGCTTTCCCCCACCTGCCCCTCTCGTCCGCCGATTTGCGGGAGCTGCCTGAGGATGAGGGCATCGTGTCGCCTCCCCTTTCGCCCCCGCGCGGTTCTTCATCTTCTTCCTCTTCCTCCGCATTTGCCGCCGGGTCTTCCTCATCCTCTACACCAACGACCACGCCCCTGTCCAACGCACAGGACAACACCTCGACAGGCCTCGTGCGGCTCCTCCAATCGAGCCAAAAGAGCATGACCCCTCTCGGCTCGACCATCCACGAGTTCTTCTTTCCCGACGAGCTTCTCCTCTACGTCTTTAGCTTTCTCGACATCCAGTCCCTCTGCACCTGCGGTACCCCCCCCCCCCAACCAACCGGCCCACTTATCTCTTCGCGTAGGCTAGCCTTCTCTTTTCCCCTCCCATCGCCTCTCCTCTTCTCCTCCTCATCTCTGTACTCCCTCTGCGCTGTTTCCAGCCCAGGTATCGACGGACTGGCGCCGTCTCACCAATGACGCCGTGCTGTGGGCCGACCTGCACATCCGCATGCAGTTACGCGAGGCCACCCTCTTTCACTCTCTCTCTCTCTCTCTCTCATGTCCACTCTTGGCTGCTTCTCGTGTGTGTGTGGTGCTGACGAGCTCTATGCACAGGTGGGGGCTGCCGGATGAAAAGGAGGAGGGGACCACGAGGGACTGGCGCGAGATCGTGAAGGGGCGGTACCTCCTCGAGCGCAACTGGCTCAACGGACACTACCACACGAGCACCCTCCGAGGCCACACCGGCTGGTACCCCCTTCATCTTTCCCCTCCTTCAGGCGTGGCGCCAACGCGTCGTCTCCGGCAGGGTGACGTGCGTCGACTTTTATGCCAACAAGCTGGTGAGCTCGAGCTACGACGGAACCGTGCGCATATGGAACACACAGACGGGTATGGGTGCCGCCGCTACATCTCCTCTTTTTATTTTCAATTATGTATTTATTTATTTATTTATTATATATATTTTAAGAAACGGAGCTCACCAGAGAGAAATCATCCACACGCGTATACATGCTTGTGTTTGGAAACAACAGGCAACATGCTCCAGACGCTCAAGAACGAGTCGAACGGTGTCCTCTCGCCTGTGTGGTGTCTCCAGTTCGATAAGAACCGCATCATGACCGGGTCCTCCGACTCGAAGCTGCGCGAGTTCGATCCCAACACGGGTAGCCCCCCTCCCCACCAACAGCTGCGCCTCGACCACAACTGAACCCACCCGTTCTTATACTCCTTTATTGTTGTTATTTGGTTTGTGGTTGTCGTTGTGGTCGGCTGCAGGCCAGTGCACGCAGGTGATCGGCGGGCACGACGGGGGCGTCAAATGCCTCCAGTTCACCTCCGAGCTGCTCGTCACCGGCAGCGACGACAAGACCATCAAGATATTCGATGTCCGCACCGGCAAGTACATCAAGACCATCAAGGGTACCACCAACGCTCACGCAGCGCAGCGCGAATCGTTTGTTGTTTCTTTATTCATTCTTTGTCGCGCGTCTGTGTGTGTGTGTCGACAAAATCGACGCAGTGCCCTGTGCGGGGTCGATCAGTTGCCTGCAATTCCAGGACGACGTCCTGTGCACGGCCTCCAAGCGGGAGAAGGCCATCTACACGTTCGA
This sequence comes from Acanthamoeba sp. SK_2022b, assembly GCA_027943245.1. Taxonomy (NCBI): domain Eukaryota; phylum Discosea; order Longamoebia; family Acanthamoebidae; genus Acanthamoeba; species Acanthamoeba sp. SK_2022b. The sequence goes on along the minus strand of JANDJZ010000122.1, from coordinate 13,495 downwards.
TCTCCGGCGGTCCAACCACTACCAGCGCGTACTCGAGGCGCACTCCAAAGCCGTACGAGCCTCCACCCAACTCCTCAATCTCCAATGCGTGGCCTCGACCAATCGGGCATGTGTGCGTGCACGGCTGGTGCAGGTGTACTGCCTGCAGTTTGACCTGGCGACCAATCGGCTGGTGAGCGGCGCCCGAGACCGGCAGATATTTGTATGGGACTTTGAGAAGGGCGAAGTCATCAAGAAACTGAGCGGCCACCGGTACGGGCGGCGCCTCACCCATACACCCAGCAGCGGCAGCGGCAGATAACCGTCCCCTTGCGTCCTTGCTTGCTTACTTGCATCCGTCGTGGACAGGTACACGGTAATGAATCTGCGATTCGATAACAACAAGATCGTGTCCGGGGCCGCCGATGACAGCCTGCGCATATGGGACATGCACTCGGGGGAGTGCATTCAAATACTACAGGCACATACACACATTTTCTCTCCCTCCCCACTCCATTTCTACTCTTCACACACACACACACACACACACACACACACACACACACACACACACACACACACACACACACTCTCTCTCTCTCTCTCTCTCTCTTCCTGTCTTCACGCAAGGACAAACTTGCCTAATGCTGTATCGCGTGTGTGGACTGGCCTGGCCACGAAATACAACAACAGGGGCATACGGAGATGGTTACATCGCTCAAGTTCGATGCCAGCAAGATCGTGTCGGGCAGTGCGGATCGCACGTGCATCGTGTGGGACTTTTTGCGTGGACGGCCGGAGGACCGAGGCTTCTCCTTCTTTGGCTACTGAGCGAGAGAGAACGGATCGCTAAAGGGGAGGAGGCCCGCAACACACCTCGACCACCCTGCCCGCGTGTAGTAAGATATTGTTTTTTGTTTTTTGTTTGCAATGCGAGCAAGACACAACACTCGTGCCGTTGCCCTCCTGTCCTCTCTCTCTCTCTCTCTCTTCCTCTCTCCTTCCCGCACACTCTACTCTCTTCCTCTCCGTCTTCGTCGGTCGAGTCATGATGGCCCGTCGTGCCGTAGATTCATTCGTTGGGGGGGCTGAGCTTGTCACCACGGACGTTCTGATGGCCAAGAGATAGCCCTGTTCACATGTTGTCGTTGTCGGAGCCGCCCGAGTCCTCCTCCTCATCGGACGATCTGTTCGAGTCGTCGCTCTGGCTTCTGCTCCTGCTGCCGCTGCTTCCTCGATCCCTGCCGCTCGACCGCGACCGCGATGACCCCCTTGAGCCCGATCGCGACCGTGACCGCGACCGCGACCGGCTGTTGGACGCCGACCTGCTCCTGCTCTCACTTCGGCTCCTGCTCCTGCTCTCGCTTCGGCTCCTGCTCCTGCTCCTGCTCCTGCTACGGCTACGGCTCTTGCTTTCGCCCTCGCTCTCGCTACGGCTACGGCTACGGCTCCTGCTACCGCTCCTGCTACGGCTACGGCTACGGCTCTCGCTTCTGCTTCTGCTGCGACCGCGTTCGGCGCCGTCGTCGCTGGTGGCTTGTCCGTCATCAGTCTTGCCTTCGCGGGGGCTCTCAGACTCGCTGTCGGTCTCTTCCTCGCCTTCGGAGTCGTCGTGCTCGGGCACGCGCTCGGCCGCTGGAGGCTTCCGCGGCTGTGTCGCCTCCTCCGCGCCTCGCGTTCGCGGCTCCTCGGCGTCCTTTCGCCTGCCCGGCTCTGGCGCGGGCTCGCTGTCCCTCACCGACGCGGGCTCCACCGACCTACCGCGCTCCTCCTCGCTCGAGTAGTCCTCGCCGCTCCTTCCGTCCGCCCTGCTGCTATCCCTGCCGCGTGGCAACAAAAAATAATCAGTTAAAAAAAGGGATAAAAGTGTTTTACACTTGATAGATCGGAGAGCGAGTGGAGGGCTGTAGCTACCTGGAGGGGGAGCGCGAGGAGCGGGGGGATCGGCGGGACGATTCAGACCTGGCGGTGCTCCTGGAGTTCGACCGCGAGCGGGATGATCGTCGCCTCGACCGCGAGTAGTTGGAGGAGCCCTGGGATCTATCCGCGCTGGACCTCGACCTCGACCTCGACCTCGTACGCGAGCGGGAACGGGAACGGGAACGCGAGCGGGAACGCGAGCGGGAACGAGTTCTAGAACGGTCTCGCTCGCTAAACCTTGATCGCGAGCGCGAGCGCGCGCGCGAGGACTCGCGACTGTGCATTCACCCACCGGCCATGTCAGCACCACCAATGGGAGGGGGGAGAGGTAAAAGCTCGTACGACTGGTCGCTCTCGAAGACGATGCGTCCGTTCTGGAATTTCGGCCGACGAAGCACCACGCTCGCCTCCGAGTCGTTGTCCGAGGGAAGACCCAGGTCTTCGGGCACCTGCGCTCCCACCACCCCACGATTCCAACACACACACGCACGTGCGATGAGCCAACGATGGCCGTGGGCGACGGGCGATGGTGGGGGGAGGAGCTGACCTCGTCGGTGGCCATCATCTCGTGCTTGGTGACTTCAGTGTGGGGCTCCTCGGCGAGGGTGGCCTCGGGCTCCGGCTGATCGGGCGCCTCGTTCACCAACGGGATCTCATACTCCTCTTCCTGCGGTTCCTCCTTCTGCAGGTACAGGCGGAACCCGAACAACAGAACTGCACGCGAGGATACGACGCCACACAACCGCGACAGAGATGAGGCGCCGAAGGGAGAGGGGACAAGATGAGGCCGAAAGTAGAGGTAATTGGGGGAGGTGCGCACTGAAGAGGACGACGATGGCAAAGGTGACGAAGATGGCGAGGAGGATCCATCGCTCTTCGCCGCTGCCAGACGACTTGACCGCGGCTGCCACGACGGGCGACGCGCTCGGCGATGCCACACTGGCGTCCCCCCCCCCGACAACGCAAACAGATACGCGGTACCTGGTCAGCAAAGGCAAAGTGGAGAGGGGCAAAGTGGAGAAGGTCGGTACATGCGGGCGATAGCGCGAACGGAAAAGACCGCGCCCGATGTGACACTCGAGCAAACGCACGTAATGCCATCGATTGACGACAGCACCGCGCCGCCTGCACCTTCGCGTGTACCCGAGGAGACATAGGTCAAGCCGGTCTGGGTCCAGGCATTGCCGTTCCAGCTCTGGCACGAAGCGTTGTAGTCTCCGCTGGTTAGGTCCTGCATCAGCAATGCCCCCACCAGCCACCATCACAGGTCAGCTCACAGACGGAGAATAATTGAGAGGAGGGGGGGGGGGCAGCGCACGGCAAGGGCGAGACTGTTCGGGTTCTCGGCGAGGACCACCGGGTAGACGACGGTGAGGTTGCCGGAGAGGGAGATGTCCTGGCCATCGACCCGGACGGTGAGGATAGTGACCGGCACTACGAGGGTGACGCCCGTATCGGCAAGCGGGTTGAGGTAGAACACGGACAGCGCCACCACGACCCGGCTGTCCTCGCTACGCGCTTGTGCCAGGATGTTTGCCGTGGGCAGCGTCACCGACACGCCTCCCGCTGTCACCGTCGTCGGCAGCCCGCTCAGCGTGTCTGACAGTGGCGCCACCACATCAGCCGGGTGAGCATTCGGTTACCCCGGGCGACTTGAGGACAAGTGGGGCTGCGAGAAGAGTCAGGGCGTACAGGTGCCGGTCGAGACCTGGATGTTGGGGGTGTTCCACGTGAGTGTGGCGCTCTGGGGCGAGCCGGCGGCCTGATCGAGCGCCAGCTCAGTGACCAGCCCCACGAGCTCCGTCGCAAATGCGCTCGCGTCGAGAGTGAGGGCCTTGTAGTACTCTAGCAGGTTCGAGGCTGCGTTTGCGATGTACTGGGACGTATGAGGGAGGAGGAAGGTGAGGAGCACGTCGCCACAAAATTCGGTGGGGGTGCGATGTACGCTGCGGTCGGCAGTGGGAAGAGAGACGTTGACAAGCTCGCGGAGGTACTGGAGCATCTCCACGCCCAAATCGCTGCTGGCAACGTCGCGTCGCGCCAAAGAGTGGGAGGACCGCTTGGCGCTCGAGGTGCGGGAGCCGCCGGCGATGAGCCAGAGAAGCTGAGCCTGCACGCTGGTGGCGTCCTCGGAGCTCTCAAAGGCCACCTGACGACGTAGGACTTGGAAGATGGCCTGGCGCACCTCGAGCTCGGCCGAGTGGGCGAACGGGTTGGTTACGTAGTCGTCGGTGATGGACTGGGCGTTGTTGAGGTCAAAGAGGATCGAGTAGAGCAGCGTGGGCACGAGATCCACACTGCCGCGCAGAATGGCCTGGTATGCGACGCCGCTGCTGAGCATGGTTTCGGCCGTCTCGGCGTGGGACCGCTTGGCCAAGCCTGCGCCCTGTACGACGATGCCCGAGGCGACCTGAATCAGTTCGGGACCGGTCGACGGCTGGTAGGCGGGCGAGCCCGATCGGTCGAAGACTCGCGCGTAGAGCGTCAGCGTGTTGTTGCCGCTGCCGGTCGAGGGCAAATATGTCATGAAGCTGCCGGCGGCCACCGACCTGTGTGAGCCGAGAGGGAAGAGACCTCCCAGGGCGTCAGCCGAGTGGCGCGTATAGTAATGCACGAAGACGGGGCCGCCGCCGACCACCGCGGGTTGGCTGCTGGCGGTATCGAAGCCAGTGCACATGAGGGTTACGGGAGTCGACGTGGTCACGGCCTTGCCTTCGGATGCGGTCGCCGAACACTCGCCGCCCCAGGGGAAGTCGCCGATACTGAACGTCACCTCGGCCCAGCCGTCAGTGTAGGGCGTCGAGGCCGCCCACGGCAGGCCCGAGTTGTCGGCCCAGTCGGCGGGCTGCAGGAGGGTGTCAGCATAGCTCGCCGTGAAGCGCAGGCTGTAGTAGGCGCCAGGCGTGAGCACGCCGGGGTTGAAGGCTAGCACGGTATCGTCGCTACCGGCCTGGACAATGCCGGTGAGGTCGGTGATATCGCCGTCGGTCAGCGACCAGGTTAGATTGGCGACCTTGCGGCCAAGCGGCGAAGTCACATTTGCGCGGAACACGAGTGAGGCGCTGGCTGGCAGATTGGTGTAGGAGAGCCCGACCGCGTTGTTGTCACCAACTTGGGCTAGGCGCACGAAGACGGTGGGGGCGTCGCCCCATCCGATAGTGATGAGCTGGTCTGCCGAAGCCACGAGTTGTCCCTTGCTCACGGCCAACGTGAACAGCCAGTCGCCAGGGGGCATCGTCGACGCAGGTAACGTGATATGCGCCGCCTGGTAGGCCGGCGTGTCGAAGTAGCGCGCCGCTGGACACAGGTCTCCGGAGTAGGACAGATCGGCGCTACCGGCCCACGAGCAAGTCCAGCTGTACCTCACGCTCGGGTCGTCATCAGCCGTCGAGAGGGAACCGTCGAGCTCAATAGGCCCGTAGCGCGACACATAGCGCGTGCCAGACTCCAGAACAACATTCAGTTCCTCCTCAAGCACGCGGACGGTGACGGTGGCCTGGCCGACGTAGTTGAGCAGGTCGGCGTTGGTGGCGGTGAGGGTGAAGCGATAGGTAGCCCCGGCCTGCAGTGTGCCGGCCGGGATATAGAGCGACGACGAGGTGCGCGTGTCGAGGTCGAGCGCCACCACAGGTCCGCCCGTGCGCACCCACGCGTAGGCATAGCTGGTGGTAGTGTTGCAGACAGCCTGCGAAGTGTCTCGTTTGCACACGCACGGCGGCTGCACACTGCCGCGCAGTGACAGTGCGCTACCGCTGTCGATTGTAGGCTGTGATATAATACCCCCCCCCCCCACCGGAGCACAGTTGACAGTTTAGGGTTAGCCCGTCAGCGGGGGACTTTCTTCCTCCCCCCCCCCCGATAGCAAGAGTAGGAGAACACGAAAGAAAGACGTACACTACCACCGGCTATGCGCACGACTACCTGGTCTGTGGCGATAATATCGACGGGGTAATAGGCCGTAGAAGATTGGCCAAGCCAGTTGGTGAGAGTGAGGGAGAAAGTGTAGGTACGAGAAGTGTTCAAGTCGAGCGAAGCTCCGTCGAGCGACACCAATACTCCACTCTCCAGGGCGAGATAGCTCTCCACGCCCAGTACAATATCGGTCGAGTTGTCTTCGGGGGCGACCAGGCCCCACGCGTAGCCACCCACGAAGGGGCGTCCGCCTGACCCATAGGATGCAGTCGCATCGAGAGTGAGCACGTCACACCAGCCGATGGCCGATGTTCCCTCGATCACGACCACCGGGGCCATAGGGGAGTCAGGGGCTTCCACAGACACGCCGAGGCTCTTGGGATCGGTGTTTGTGACCGAGGGAGAGGCGAGGGTTCCGATGAGGCCCGCTTCAAGGTACAGCCAGTCCCCCAGTGACACGGTGGTCGTCTGAGTGAAGCGCGCCACGAGTGTGCTCGCATCTCGCCAGTAACACACCGATTGGTTACCCAGGGCCGCAGCTGACACCTGATTGAAGACGTTCGAGCAATTAAAGACCCCGCTCAAGCCGGCCCTGTCGGTGTCGACGTTGAACGTGACCACCAGCGCGCCCCCCGCGTCGGACACCTTTGCTTGGATTGGTACTGGTCCTGACACTGAGTGTCAACGTGAGGTGAGTCAGGGCAAGAGCCGCAGGATAGTGTCGCACAAACACGGGCTGACATCACAGTGGAGAGAGAGAGAGAGAGAGAGAGGACGAAAGAGACGAGGAGCCCAGAAGCGAGGGAGGATTACCCGAGTTTCTACCAAGGTGGAAGTCCTCCTGAGAGCTCAGGGGCAAAGAACAGACCAGAGAGAAGAGGAGGAGGAGTGCGAAGAGGGGAGCGCGAAGATGCAGTAGGATTTTGAGTAGATCAGCACTGGAGCCAGCCATGGCCTTTCGATCCATGTTGGCGCCAGACGCGCTGTGTGGGCTGACGCTGCTGTTGAGTATGATGATGTTGGGGGGGGGGAGATGTGCGTAGGGAGTGGAGTAGGAGGAGGAGCGAGCTGTCGATCACAGTTTCCAGTGGACGCCCAGTCTCATCCGTCGCTGGATTAAACTCCCCGTGTCTCGAGGTGGCGACTCCCCCCTTCTTTTTCAAGAACGGTTAGCGATCCAAGCTGGTTGCGCTCGCCCTCTTTTTTCCCCCTCTCCTTTTTGAAGAGGCGCCCACCCGAACCCATTGGCCTATTTTAATCACCTAAAAAAGATAAAGAAAGTACATAAAATTATAAATATGAATTCAGCCGCAGGCAAGGCACGAGGAAACGAAGAAATAGAAAATATTTGCTGCCGGCCAGTTACCCAGATCGCTCGCGAGGGCCAACAGGTTGTGTGTGTTGTAAGAATCGGTTGAACAAGCATGTTCAAGGGAAGTAAGAAGGAGAAGCCGTCGGCGCTGGTGAAGCATTGCCGACAGGGCGTGCAGGCCTACATCAAGAACTCGGGCGGCGGTTCCAAACAGGAGAAGGCCATCGCCGAAGTATCGAACAGCATCACGGGCATGAAGGTGCTCCTCTACGGCGATGGCAAGACTGAGCCTACGCCCGAAGCTGGAGACGAGCTGCTCACCGAAATATTTCAAGGCGACCTGCTGGGCCTCCTCTTCGCCAACATGGGGGCTATCGAATTCGAGGTACCACCGCCGCTTCTACCACTTTCTTTGAATCATCAAGTCGTTGCAGGGATCCCGCTCGTCCTCTCACCTTACACATAATCCCCCCCCCCCATGCACCTCCCTGCCAACAGGCCAAGAAGGACTTTGTGATTTTATTTGGCAATCTCATGCGTCGCGAGGTAGCGGGACGTAAGCCGGGCGTAGACTTTCTCGAAAAGAACAGCAAGCTGCTTGACGACCTCGTGCTTGGCTACGAGAACCCTGATGTGGCAGTGATCTGCGGTCAGTTGCTGCGAGTGTGCCTCGACAACGAGAGCCTCGCTCAACTCGTCCTTCACTCTGAACACTTCCTCAAGTTCTTCCGCTTCGTTGAGAATCCCGGCTTCGACGTGGCCTCAGACGCTTTCGCCACCTTCAAGGTAGCCCGCACTGAGAAAACACAATTCGCAAATCATCCAGAGATGATCTTTTTGGCGGTGTTGCCGTCCAAATGCTATCATTGCTGCATGCTGATCAAAGCCGTTTGTTCTCTCTCTCTTCTACCCGATAGGATCTCCTGACCAAACACAAGGCACTGTGTGCCGAGTTCTTGGAGAAGAACTACGACGTCATCTTCGAGGACTACACGCAACTGCTGCACTCGAAGAACTATGTGACCAGGAGGCAGTCCCTTAAGGTATGCCTCGCTCATGAAAGAATGAGGGAGGGAAATCGTTGCGCTCACACCCATGTCGTTCCCCACCCGCGCAGCTGCTCGGCGAGCTGCTCTTGGACAGGGCCAACTTCAACGTGATGACCAAGTACATCAGCGACCAGCAGAACCTCAAGTTGATGATGAACCTCCTGAGGGACAAGAGCAAAAACATTCAGTTCGAGGCCTTCCACGTCTTCAAGGTGTTCGTGGCCAATCCCAACAAGGCCAAGCCCATCCTCGACATTCTCACCAAGAACAAGGAAAAGCTCATCAACTTCCTCAGTAACTTCCACAACGAAAAAGGTGCCCCCCCCAATCCAAGCTTGCGCGCGAGCACATCGCTAACCCTGTGGGTCGTTATTGTTCTTGTTCCTTCGTTGTCCCCTGCAGAGGACGAGCAGTTTGCCGACGAGAAGGCGTTCCTGTTGAAACAGATCGAGCAGCTCCCCTCCTGAGGAAGTGCATTATCCTCCCTGCTGCCACCCGTAGTACATGTATAAATCAACAAACGCGTTCGGGGCCTTGCCTCGGCCCCACGCTTCACAACCCGCCTCCCTCTCCTTTCCCCCGGAAGAAAGAAAGCCAACGCGACGTCAGGCCGAGGGAGCGAGCAGAGTGGGCGTGACACTGATAATTGTTTTTTATACAAAAGGCAGCATGACAAGGGCAGCACAGGTCAACAAGTGCAGGAAGGCGAGAGCAGGCAGCTAGTTGGGGCCCAGGTCCGTGGAGGCCTTGGACTGCTGTTTCCTCAAGCTCACATAGTTCCTCATCTTCTCCTGGAACTTGGCCAGCTTTGTCTTCTTCTTCTCCTTGCCCTTGGAGTGCAGCCACTTGTGCTCGAGCGCCTGCTTGGCCGTGAGCCTGTCCTTGGGGTCCAAGACGAGCAGGTGGTTGATGAAGTCCTTGCCTGCATTTCACACAAACACAACAAGCAAGCCGCGAGCGAGTGAGCTTCGCAGCCCAGGGGAGTGGCGGCGTTGGTGCAGATGACGACGACGTACCCTCAGCAGAGATCTCGCCCCAGTACTCCTCGGGGTAGTCGTACTCGGCCTTGAGGATCTGATCGAACACCTCCGGCACCGTTTCGGCGTAGAATGGAGGGAAGCCACAAAGCCTTGTTACGCAGCACGACACAGACGTCAGGTCGCCGGGTCAGTCTGGCGCCAAAACCGCAGCGCATCCTGGCAGCAGTAGTAGCAGTTGGAGGACGTACAAAATGTAGGTAATGACGCCGATGGACCACATGTCCACCTCCTTGTCGTAGCCCTCGGCGTTAAGCACCTCAGGGGCTACACGGAAGAAAACGGGCTGTAAGCACTCAAGGGGTAGAGGAAGAAGGACGAAGAGAGTAAGGAGGCAAAAAACTCATACCGACGTAGCCGGGAGTTCCGCAAGCAGTCTGCATCATCTTCTGCTCGTCGATGATCTTGGAAAGGCCAAAGTCGGCGATTTTGACCTCGGTGTCGTCCGCAATGCTCTTCACGAGAAGATTTTCGGGCTGAAAGGGGTGTAAACAGATTAGAACGCGATGAAGTTGTGTAGGTCGGGGGGGGGGCGCACCTTCAAGTCGCGGTGGGCAATGTTCATGTCGTGCAGATACTCGATGGCACTCACGATTTTGCGCACGAGCACCTTGGCATCCTCCTCGGAGTAGGAACCCTTCTCCACGATCCGATCAAAAAGCTCACCACCGGTCACCCTACAAGGAGAGTGATAGAACACAAGTCATTTAGTGTGACCCAATGATCGGTATTGTAATGCGTGATTAAGGAGGAAAAAGCAACGTACAGCTCCATAGCGAAGTAGATTTTGTTGCCTTCCTCTATCATTTCGTGCAGCTGGATGATGTTGGGATGATGCACTCTCTGGAGGATCTCCATCTCCATGAGGAGGTTCTTTTCGTAGTCTTTGCCAACATTGGATCGATCAATGACCTTGATGGCCACCTTCTCCTTGGTCTTCTTGTTCACTGCCAACTTGACAATCGAGAACGCTCCCCTGCAGCGAAGTGGTGTAGGGTGATCACACAAATGAGACACCCGACATATACAAGAAAAACCTCATGCACCCACCCCATAAATTATTAATAAATGTGGATGGGGATCTGCTTATATCCTAGTACCTCCCAAGCTCTTTCTTGAGCTCATACTTCTGGTTCAACACGCTTGATTCATCGGCCATGATGTTCGTACTTGCGCTCTCTCGCTGCCAAAAATCGTGGGAGATCGAAGGCAACACCAGGCCTTTGGTTCTTTGGCTTTCAGCGCGAACGAGGCGTCCAATCGCTACCGCCGCCAAGGTGTCGACGAGTTTTTTTTTTTTTTTTTTTTTTTTGCTTTCGTGCGAAAACCCTATGCGCCGCTGGGCAGATAGCCTTCAGAAAGCGACTGCCAAAAACAGCTCAGTCACTGCATAGTGGTGACTGTATTCCAGAAGTCCAAGACGCCCTGTTGTCACGACCAACACCTGGCGTGCAAGAGAACACGCCCCACCCAGCCGCTGGTGTGGGTTGGTGACTTGTTGTTTTTACCGGACATTGCCTCTTTTTTGTAGACACGGAAGGGGAGCTGGCAAACACGAAAGCACGCCTTTGTTGGTCGTGCGCGAAGGATCAATCGAAGGGCGGCTAAGATGTCGAATAACATCAAAGTGGTCTGTCGCTTCCGGCCAAGTAACTCAAAAGAAAAGGCGCGCGGGGCCACCGAGATTGTGCATCTGAGCGACGATGGCACCACCGTCAAAATCATCGTTCGTTCCCATCCTCAGCAGCACCCACTGCGTGCTCATTCTAAACTCCACATGGAACGTAGGGCCAAGGCAACCATAGCTTCAACTTCGATAAAATTTGGGGGCCTGTCACAAGCCAGACTGAAGTCTACGATTATGCCGCCAGGCCTGTCGTTGAGGGTACCCGACTTATTGATTATTTTTTATTTTATTTTTTGTTACAAATGTCACAAAAAAGAAAATATGCAAGAGCTAATCTAACTTCTTGCCCTTCATCAAGATCTCTTCAAGGGATTCAATGGCACCATTTTTGTGTACGGGCAGACCGGCAGCGGTAAAACGCACACCATGCAGGTTTGCCCCCCCCCCCCAAATCTCACGACAACCTCGTTGATTTACACATTTTTTCGAAACTATGCAGGGTCCCGACATCCATGACAAGCAGATGAAGGGCATTATTCCTCGCATGATCGAGACCATTTTCTCCTTTGTAGAGGAGGCGAGCGAAACAATGGAGTTTCTCGTCAAAGTCTCTTACATAGAGATCTACATGGAAAAGATTCGGGACCTTATGGCGCGTACGTGACTCCTCCTTCGCCTTTTCCTTGTGTGGAAAAAAGATGTGGGTTCTGTGGCCGAGATTGACGTTCTACGCGCTCCACTTTTCTCCAGCGGACAAGTCTGATCTCAAGATTAGGGAGAACAAGGACAAGAGCGTCTACATAGAGGGGGTCACGGAAGAGTATGTGACCTGTGCGGAGGACGTGATTCGTGTGATGGACACCGGTTCGGCCAACCGTAAGGTCGCCGCCACGAGTACGCGCACTGCACCCCTTTCCCTCTCCCGCGTGCCGCCTTGCAACTTCTTCCTCTCCTCTCTCTCTCTGCCCTCCCACTCACACACTCGCCTTTGTGCGTGGTGACATGGCTGTTGCCACCCACAGACATGAACGACGTGAGCAGTCGCTCCCACAGTATTTTTGTGTGGAATGTGGAGCAAAAGAACCTCCAGAACGGCACCACCATGAGCGGCAAGCTCTACCTGGTAGACTTGGCTGGCTCTGAGAAGGTGGGCAAGACCGGCGCCACCGGTATGTCCGCCATTCCCCGCTCTCCCTTTTGGCCCTCGAGGTCGACCAACGACGCCGACCACCGTCGCTTACCAACTCGCGATGTGGTCGATCTCGCGTCTGTTTGCAGGCCAAACGCTCGACGAGGCCAAGGGAATCAACAAGTCGCTCTCAGCCCTTGGCAATGTGATCAACGCGCTGACTGACGGCAAGGCATGTCGCCTCTCCCAACTCACCCGAGTTTTCCAGCAGCACGGCTCACCCGAATGGCTTCTCTCTCACCACAAACACAGTCCAAGCACGTCCCCTACAGAGACAGTAAGCTCACGCGTCTGCTCCAAGAGTCGCTCGGCGGCAACTCGCGCACAACCCTCATCATCAATTGTTCGCCCTCGTCCTACAACGAAGAGGAGACCCTCTCCACCCTGCGCTTTGGTATCAGGTGCGCCTCCTTCTCCTGCTGTCTTCTTTAGGCTCGTGCACGGGGCGCTTTCCTGTGATGCGTCTTATTCACCGACGCGCGCGTGTGCGTGACCGCGTAACAGAGCCAAGACGATTAAGAACCAGGCCAAGGTGAACAAGGAAATGAGCGTGCAGGAGCTCAAGGCCCTGCTGGACAAGGCCAACAAGGAGATCTCGCGGCTCAAGACCTACTGCACGTGCCTGGAGGAGGAGCTGCGCCTGGTCAAGGGTACCGCCCTCTCAGCCCGCGACTCGTCCCTTTTGCTCTCCTTCGCTGTCCACTTCTTCAGCCTTTTCTCATTCTTTTCTCGTGCTCCTGCGCTTTCCCCACCCAGGCGATATCACCATCTCGCCCGCGGCCAAGGACAAGGCGGGCGCCGGCGGCATGACCCTCACCTCGCCGGCCGTGCAGCAGGTCCAGTCGCAGTCCGCGCTGCCGGCCATGTCCCCCGACACCCGCTCCAAGCTTCCCAACGTGGCCGCCATCAACGGTACTCGCCTCCCCTTCTCTTTCCCCTCTTTGCGCGCGATCCACTCCAGGTCGTCGCCGTCGCGGAGTGCTGACGAGGCGTGCGCGGGTTGGGCGGGCGCAGACCGCGTGACGGAGCTGGAGGACAAGCTGAAGCAGGCCGAGGACGAGAAGTCGGAAATCCTGGAGAAGGTCGATTCTCTACAGGACGCCCTCCGGGACCGGGAGCAGTCGGCCGCCGAGGAGCTGGAGCGGCTGGAGAAGCTCAAGGAGGAGCTCGCCAACGCCAGCGCCACGCAGGAGCAGTACGAGAAGGAGAACCAGATCATGGTGGGCCGGATCGCCGAGCTCACCATCCAGATGGAGCGACTGCAGTGCGAGCGATCCGAGAGCCAGGTCGTCATCGAATCGCTCTCGGAGCAGAAGGAGACCCTCCAGGCCGAGCTCCAGCGCCTCCAGGCCGAATTCACCGAACTCCAGGAGGCCCACAAGAAGCTCGCCACCACTACCAAGAAGGCACGCATCACACACACACACACACACACACACACACACACACACACACACACACACACACGAC
>JANDJZ010001219.1:0-15385 GCA_027943245.1 Acanthamoeba sp. SK_2022b | reverse complement strand
CGCACACGCGCGTGTTATGCGTGCGCGTGCGCGTGCATGCGCGTGTGTGCGTGTGTGCGTGTGCGCGAGTTGTGGCGCCAGTACGCGAAGGAGTGCAGCGTAGAAGCGGGACGCGTCGGCAAGGAAGGAAGCGAGAGACTCGCCTGCGACCTTGGCCTCGCCGGCTCCTGCCGTCGTTTGCAACTATACGGGCCCCGTGTGCGTGTTGTGCGTGTGAGTGAGATCGCTCCGGTCATCGAAGCGCAAGTGAAGCAGAGCGTGGGTAGAGGCTTGCCTTGCGGAGGCGTCGCCGGTACTGCTCGATGAGGCGGTAGTGGCCCAGCTTCCACGTGGCCTGGTCCACGTCCTTCTCCACCGCAAGCGCCACGTCGGCCAGCAGCAGCTCGCGGCAGCCCTCGCGCAGCCTGTCCCCTCCCCCCCCGGTTAACCAGCAACACAGCGGAGGGGCGCCCATTCAGCTTGCGGCGCCAGCGGAGGGGCGGCTGACCTGTGTCGAGCGGCCTCGAGGGCAGGGCCAGGCGGCAGCTGGGCCACGCTGCTCCGCAGCAGAGCTCGTAGCTGTGACTCGGCTTCGCATGTCTCGCTGGCGTGTGTGTGTGGTTTGAGATGCATCCGTAGAGGAGGGGACTACTGAGTAGGGTGGAGAGAGGGGTACACACGCGTAGCAGCTGGCCACCACGTTGTGCGGGTCCTCTTCATCCATTCGTGCGCATTGATTTTCAATCCAAAAGAATGCTGGGCGCCATATTTTAATTCTTTTTTTGTTTTATTATTATTTTTTCTGTAATTTTGGTACTTGGTTTGGCACGGGGAGCATTGTCTTCACCACTTGTGGTTGAACTTGATCTTGAGGAGGTACTTGATGTGCACCTGCGACACGTCGTACACGATCTATAACGTACACGTCGATAGACGAACCCACGCACACGTTAAGTGAGCACCAAAAGAAATCAAGCCAGGGCAGGCACGAGGGCATGTCTGTGTGTGTGTGTGAGAGAGAGAGAGAGAAGGCGCATACGTATTCGTTGTGGGAGCACGACGACCGGATGCCCGTGTGCTTGGGCGAGCCCCTCGGGATCTTGACTCCGTCCCTGTTGCGATTGCGTGAGTCACCGTGCAGGAAGCGATGACCACTCGAGCGCGCGCAGCGAAAGCGAGAGGCGGGGGTGCACACACCAGAAGATGTCCTGCTTGGGGTCGGGCGCGGTGGCGCCGAGGGCCTTGGTCGAGTCGGTGCCCGGCTGCGGCTTCTCCATGTACTTGTCGTCCTACACTCGCCAAGCAAAAATCAGCCACCACTTTTATGAGTTTTATATTATTTATTTATTTATATTTGATTTTTTTAATTGTTATTTTTTAATTGTGACAAGCGGTGGACTGTGACGTACAAGCAGCTCGCACATGCGGCCGAGGGCGACCTCGTTCAGCAGCATGATACCCTGTACACAACACGCACGCGCGCGCCGAAACGGTGAGCGGGGGGGGCAGGGTAACGCCAACAACAGGCCGACGCGCAGGGACAGCGGGGGTACAGTGGGGGCCTCCTTGGAGGTACGGCAGTACGACGCCGACTTGGAGACGCAGTCGGCAAAGTAAACTGCGCACACGAGTTGTTGCGCGCGTGCGTGAGTGCGTGCGTATGGAGACCCGACAACGCGGCCGTGGATGTGAGGAGAGGGATTGGGGGGGGCAACAACGTACTTCCTTTACCGAAACGGTAACCGGACTTGGGCGCCTCGGGCGGCGCGATACGCAGACCTTGCGACAGAATACCGACGAAGTTGGTGAGTCGCGAGCCCTACCACACACACACACACACACACACACACACACACACACACACACACACACACACACACACACACACAAATGGGTGAGATGATGGAGGCCACGATTGAGAGCCCCAGTAGGGCGAGTGGGGGGGGGGCGACGTACGTGCCACAGGAGCTGGCGGTTGGCGTTGTCCTTCCACGGCGCGAAGAGCTCGTCGGCGCCCACCCGCTTCACGGCGAAGATGTCCTCCACCTCGAGCGTGAAGTCGCGGAAGTACTTGGTGTCGTGGCCCTTCTCGCAGTAGTCCTTGAGCGTCTGCGAGAGGTCACGCGCGCATGTACCGTCAGTCACGCCTCCGCATCCACGACACGCATACAACAACACACAACACAGACCTTGTATTCGTCAGAGTCCTTGTCGAGCGGGGTCATGGCGGTGTTGAGCTTCTTGTAGCTGTCGTCGAGCGCGGAGCCCGACACGCTGTCGCCCTGCAGCAGCGAGGTGGCGATCTCGATGTCCTGTAGCGCCTCCAGCATGTCGACCTTCTTCTTGAGCGTCTCCAAGTTGTCTGTGGCCACACACACACACACACACACACACACACACACACACACACACACACACACACACACACACGCGAAGCATCGCGGCAACAAAGACGGAGAGTCAGCAGTTGATTGGTCGGCTGATCGTGAGGGAGGGGGGGGGTGGTTACCGATGGGCTGCGGCCTCTCCTCGCCAAAGTCCTGGGGGATGATGGTGAAGAACTTGTTGGTGAGGTCGAGCAGCCTCGCCTCCTTGTTCTTCTCGTCGCTGTCTAGAACGGCCTGGATCTCATTCAGCACTTCGTAGCCGTTTTGGATGTTGCGCTTCGTCAGCTTACCTGCAATACCCAACACACACACACACACACACACACACACACACACACACACACACACACACACACACACAAACGCATGCACATGCACACGCCGAGGAGTGGAGTGAGAAAAGAGGTAGAGGAGGAGGAGAAGCGGGAGAGCACGTACCGAGGGGCATCTTCTTGACGTCGATCTCGAGCTCGATGAGGGTGTTCTTCATCATCTCGATATCGAACATGATCGAGATCAGCTGCTGCACGCGAGGATCGAGCGAAGAACCTGCGCACGTTGAGCTGAATCAGCAACACACACACACACACACACACACACACACACACACACACACACACACACACACACACACACACACACAACACACACAACACACACAACACCGAGGAGCGCAGTACCGCTGGATTTGGAGACGTCGATGAGTTGGACCTCCTTCTGCTCGGTGCCGTAGTCCAATTCGATGGGGTAGAACTTGCCCGGTTTCTGTCAACGCGCGCGGCCCGGGCAAGTGAGCACGACGATGACGATGACAACAACTATGATGGACAAGTCATGGCTACCTTCTCGAACGCATGGCGCTCGTCCCAGTTGTTGCCCGACTTGTCGTAGTACAGCTCCTTGAACTTGTCGATCGCCTCGCTGCGGTCGTCGTACTCGTGACATGTGTTGGAGCCCGACGTGCCGACTGGTCGCCCCCCCCCCAGACGCATGGGCCGACCACGGTCAGTCCACGCCCCAATCCAGACCCCACCACGAAAGCGAAAGCGAAGACGAAAGCGCGTACCTCTGCCCCACCTGCGGTAGACGTACCACGTGGGCAGACGGTCGTGCTCCAATAGCTGGAGGCAGTAGAAGCCGTTGCGGCCGCGGGGACCCGCGCTGATGTCGGACTGGAGCGGAAAAGAAAAAGAAAATGAAATGAAAAAAATGAAAATGATGGCCAGTAGAGAGAGGTGAAACGCTGGCTTGTTGTGGCGTACGTAGTTGAGCATGGCGTTGTAGATGGTGTCGCCCTGCTCCAGCACGTGCACGAACTCGGCCTTGTCGCAGAAGGCGTCGATGGCGGCACGGCCCTTGCGCACCACCTTCATGCGGCCGGACTCCTTGAACTGCTCCTCCTTCGATTCTGTCGACACACGCGCACGCGCCACACACACACACACACACACACACACACACACACACACACACACACACACACACACACATCCACGCAACGATGAGCGCGCGACACTCCCCGATGGTATGGGGGGAGAGTGGAAAGGAGACAAACTCTCGGCCTTGGTGTCGGTCGAAGCGGTGGTGGTTGCGGTGGTGGTCGTGGCGGTGGTCTCCTCCTTCTTTTCCTCGCCTCGCTCGATCTCGCTCAGGGGCTGGCGGTAGAGGCTCTGGTCCTCCATCTTCTTCGCCGTGAGCGAGTCGTGCAGGAAGTCCTGCGACAACCGCGCCCCCCCCCACATTTCATGGGTAAATAAAAATAAATTAAAAAATAAATAAAAATAAAAATAAAATATTGTGATGCCGAGAGAGAGGACAAACCTCGTTGAGCACGGCGATCTGCTTCTCGATGGCCTTCTTGATGACATCCTGGTTCTTGGTGATGCCGTCACGAGAGGCCACGATGAAGCGAACGCCCGTCTTGACTGGACATCAGGGAGGAAGAAGGAGGGGGCACGTGAGCAAAAACCCTCTCACCGCGCGTCACGGTCGACCCAGCGGGAGGAGTTGAGAGCGACGTACGCTTGTCGAGTACGGTGCCGCCGTTCTCCTTGATGACCTTGGCCCAGTCGTCGTGGGGCTTGGAGAGCTCGCCGAGCAGCACGAACTTGACGCCCTCGAACACGGGGCCCGAGGGCTCCTCCTCCTCTTCCTCGGGCTCGACCCTCCTCCGCTTGGCCGACGACTTGCTCGACGCCTCGGACGCCGCCCCGCGCTTGGTGCCCTGAACCCGGCCCGGTCATCTCGTCTCGTCAGCCCACAGTGCGCTCGCCTTCGCTCTTGTGTGTGTGTTGTGTGTGTGTGTGTGTGTGTGTGTGTGTGTGTGTGTGTGTGTGTGTGTGTGTGTGTGTGTGTGAAGATGATGATGATGAGGCGTGCAACCTTGGCGGCGGCCTTCTTCTTGCCGTCGTCCTTCATCTTGCCGGCCCACCACTTGGGGTTCTTCCAGGGGAGACGCTCGACCTCGTCATCCTTGGCCGTGAACGTACAGCTGTGCGCTCCCACCACCATCACCACGCATCGCCGTCAACGTTTGGGCTGTCGACATTAATTTGAGGGGCAAGTGGTGACAAACCTGCTCCATTCGGTGGCCTTGTGCCTGCAGAGGTAGGCCCCGTCCTCGTACGACAGCACGCCCTTCTCGCACTTGGGACACTGCCAATTGTTTGATATTAAGATAACGAATAATATAATAAAATAAAATAAACAAAATTAAGAATAGGTGACGTCAGCAACACTTCGTGCGTGTGAGTGGGGCGAGCCATACCGTGGGGATGGCGCCCTTGAGCACGCCCTCGGCGATGCGGTGGGCCAGGTCCTGCGCTCCGCCCTTGTCGTACTGTTCGCGATCGCCGAGTCAGTCAAGACGCGTGGTAGGTCCCACCTTGCGGTCGATTAGGGGGGAGGGGGAGGGGAGGGGGTGAGTGGGGGAGCGTTCACACCTGGTCGTTCTTCTGGAGGACCTGCTTCATCTCGTTGGTGGTGAGCCGGTCGACGATCTTGTCCTTCAGGTCCCACAGCTTGGTGACGTAGTCGTCGCCTTCCTCCTCCTCCACTTCTTCTTCCTCCTCCTCCTCTTCTTCCTCCTCTTCGCCGTCGTCGTCGCCTCCGGCCTCGCCCGCCTCGGCGAGGGCCTCCTTGAGGCGCTCCTGCAGCTCGGCCTTCCTGCCCCGCGTGTCGAGCTCACGCTTGCGCAGCTCGGCCTTGAGCTCGTCCACCTTCATGTTGTCGGGGTCGATCGCGGGCGCCTTCTTCTTCGGCTTCTTCTTGACCACGACCTTGGCCTTCTTCGTGGGCGGCTCGTCGGTCGCCGACGCCTCGCCGACGCTGCCCTTCGCGTCGCCGTCGTTGCCCTCCTTGCTCTCGATCTCGTCGGCCTTGCGCTTGGCCGACTCGGTCTCGCCGGTGAACCGCTTGATCTTGGGCTGGTCGGCCGGGCGCAGCAGGTCGAAACCCTTGAGCGACGCCGACGACTTGACGTCCTTGCGCTTGTCGAAGAAGCACGACGTGTGGTGCCACGTGTAGTACTCGCCTTTATACCAACCAACCAACCGCGCGCGCGCGCGCGCACACACACACACACACACACACACACACACACACACACACACACACACACACACACACGGGTCAGTGAACGACGGAGAGGGAGAGGGAGAGGGAGGAGCAGGTGGCGGCACCGTCAAACTTGGACGAGGGCTCGAGGATGCCGATGCGGATGGAGTCCTTTTCGATGTTGGTCTTGCAGTGCACGCACTTGGACCTGGGCTCGTGGTCACACAAGTCGCTCACGCGGTGAGCAACGCACGTTCTGTTCCCGAACTAGTACATAGATATGAATTTAACGCGTTACCTGCTGCTCTTGGCGTATTCGATCTTGAAGTCGCCGCTACCGGCAGGGGTCGCGGCTGCGCCCGAATCGCCTCCGTCGGCCTTCTCGCCACCGTCACCGGCAGCAGCATCAGCAGGCGCCGCCGCGGCGGGCTTGTTCTTGTCCAGGAACTTCTTGATCTTGGGCTGGTCGGTCGGCCTGTCCACCATGAAGACACACAAAGGCGCAAAGAGGCGAAATAAAGAAATTATAAGTTTAAACTTGGAAAAAATATTAATAAATAATCGATGGGACGCTTGTATGAAAGCAACGAAAATATGGAATAAAATTTAAGACAGAACGGGGTACCGGAGGAGGCTGAAGTTCTTGATGGCTGTGGGGTCACTCACGTCCTTGCGCTTGTCGAAGAAGCACGACGTGTGGTGCCACGTGTAGTACTCACCTGCAATATCCATGATTTTTAAAAACAAATTTGAATTATTTTATAAATAAACTCGAGTGGTACCATCGAATTTGGAACTAGGTTCAAGAATGCCAATTCGAATGGAGTCCTTGTCGATGGCCATCTTGCAATGCACACACTTGGAGCGTCCGCTCTTCGCGTACTCGATCGAGAACGACATCCTGCTGCGTCCCACTCAGCGATGTCGAATAGAGACTAAACAAGTTCCAGGAAAGGGCGGTTTTTTTTGTTTTTCATAATTGAAAAGGGCACGCGATCGCTTTTGGCGGGAACGTACAGAACGTCTGGATTCGAGTAGCGGGTTGTTCTTATCATTCCAACTCGAAGATTGCCAGACATGACTGCTATCGCACTCTATAGCCTCGAGCAGGAGAGCCCATTGAGCACGATCAAGGCGCCCGCAAGTCTCGTTGCAACGCCCGTCAGTACTTGGGGCGAGTGGGTTGGTCCCAGAGTCCTCTTGGCTCCTGATCTGCAGGTGCGGGAGCTGGTTCCAGCCACAGGTACTCCAAGAAGCTCCCACAATGCTGGTGGAGGAGAAAGTATTCACCCATCTCAATCAGATGTGGGTGCCCAGCTCGCGGCAAAGGATGAGCAAATTGCAAGTCGGGACAACTCGAGGCCACTTTCAAAAAAGTAACCAGAGCGATCCGTGACGTTAACAAGGACAACAAAGAGGCTCGAAAGGCGTCTTCGGCTTCTCCAGTGAGGACTCGCGGCACATCCCGCGCAGCCGAGCAAGAGGTGACTCTCTCCAACCCGGGTTTTGTTGTTGGCAATCTAAGTCACGCTGAATTGTTGCGGCCAGAAGCACGATGACAAAGAGGAGCGGCCCAGACAAAGGAGGAGGATAGAAACGGCCAGCGAGGAGCCCGAAGGCGAAGAGGAGCCCGAAGAAGAAGAGCCCGAAGGCGAAGAGGAGCCTGAAGAAGAAGAGCCCGAAGGTGAAGAAGAGCCTGTCGATGAGTAACACGATGGACAGCGGCACTAAGAGGAGAGCTTCGAAGTGATGGTTGGTGTAGATGTGTACAGACATGGGTAGCGGTGGGGACAAAGTGTGTTTACTCTGGCTTTGGTGCTCTGATCAAAAGCTTGCCTCCACGACACCGCGCTTCTGCAGCTGCTCACCAACCTGAGCACAGTTGTTGGCTGGAGTAGGACACGTCCCTCGCCGTGGTCATGGCGTGTGCGCGCCAATAAGGTCAGTACGGCCTGCCTGGCTGGGGGCCGCCAGTAGGGGCCAAGCCCTGGGGAGGGAAGCCGCCGGTCAGATATTGCTGCTGCGGCGGGTAGCCATAAGGAGCCTGCGGCTGGGGGGGCATCCCTTGTTGCTGCTGAGGCGGGAAGCCGCCCGTCTGGTGAGGAGGGAGACCACCAGCCTGCTGAGGCGGGAATCCGTAGGCCTGCTGCTGCGGCGGATAGCCACCGGCCTGCTGCTGAGGCGGGAAGCCACCGGCCTGGTGAGGAGGGAAGCCACCGGCCTGCTGAGGCGGGAAGCCACCCGTCTGGTGAGGAGGGAAGCCACCAGCCTGTTGAGGCGGGAATCCGTAGGCCTGCTGCTGCTGAGGCGGGTAGCCGCCAGCCTGTTGAGGCGGATAGCCGTAGGGGACTTGCTGCTGAGGCGGATAGCCGTAGGGCTGCTGCTGAGACGGATACCCGTAGGGGGCTTGCTGCTGAGGCGGGTAGCCGTAGGGCTGCTGCTGTTGAGGCGGATGCCCATGCGGTGAATGTTGCTGCTGCGGATGCCCATGGGGTGACTGCTGCTGAGGCTGATGCCCATGGGGTGGCTGCTGCTGAGGGTGAGCAGCTGCCGGGGAGTGCCCATGGGCAGCCGGCTTAGCGTCGCCAGCGGGCTTACCGTCTCCATAGACCACCTGTCCCAACACATCGAGACTCAGCACACAATCAAGGGTGGACCGCCAAGGAAGGCGAAGCTGACCTTGATCTGCATGGAGGCTCTGGAGCCTCCTTTGATGGCGTTGAGCGGCAACCACTCGTCAACAGTCCCGGCAGCGGCGAACTTGGAGATGGGAATCAGGTTGCGGGTGAGGAGGTCGTTGCTGGAGAAGCGGTCCCAGTCGAAGACGTCGACCCGGATCGTGTCGGTGGCGGCCTTGAAGCTCGCGGGGAGGAACGTGAAGGTCTCGCCTGCATCAAGGCGGCAACGCCAGCCACGACGGGAATGGCGAGAGCTTCGGTATCTTTCTCGTCCAAGGTGGGTGCGTGGGGTGGAGGTGGGGAAGCGGTACCCCAATAAGGAGTGAGAGTGCCTTTGATAGTCTTGGTCTTGTGCGTTACGTTGTTGATGGTCACCTGTAAACAGGAAACAGGCAGTGAGCAAGGTCTCCATGTCCCCGAAGATATCGATATCTCACACGCCAATGTCCCGTACTTCGACATAGGGGTCAGACTTCCCCGAGGCGTCGGCGGCCGGCAGGTCTTTCGCCTGTACCACTGAGATCGCACACGTGGTTAGCACAGGACAGCTACAGGGATTGCTTTGTCGTTGTTGCTCAATCTAGATCAGAGCATTTATTTGGGACAGTACCTGTAAACTGGAGAGCCATAGAAATGTTAGAGCTAGATGTGTTTCTCTAAGCTTGCCACCGCTGTTGCTTTGTGACACGCAAGAGGGGTCGCCTATCTCATCGATTTGGTATTAGGTTAAAAAGGAAAGCTGCGATCTGGCGTTGAAAATTAATTACAAAAAGACTCTTCCTTTTTTGCGTTATATACAATTGTTTTGTTTATATATTTCAGAGAATATAATGAGTGTCAGGAGGCGAGCGGCACGCCGCGACCGCGGCCCTTCCAGATGTAGGTGCCGTCGTGGGTGCTGCTCTTCTTGGTCTTGAGCACGATGCGGCCCTCGCGTCGCTTCTCCCGCTGCGTAAAGTCCCACACGATGAGGTTCTTGTCCTTGCTGCCCGACACGATGCGCCGCGAGTCAAACTGCAGACACATCACCGCGTCCGTGTGTCCTGGGGCACACACACACACACACACACACACACACACACACACACACACACACACACACACACACACACGGGCACGAGTCAGCCGGCGATCGAGTGTGGAGACAGAGTGGAGTGGGAGAGGTGGGCTAGTTACCCTTGAGAGTGGTGAGGCACTTGCCGGTGTGCATGTCCCACAGTTTGATGGTCTCATCGAAACCACCCGACGCCATCTTGGAGTCGTCAAACTTGAGGCAGCGCACCCAATCTGCTCGTGTGCGCGTGCGCGTGCGCGTGGGGGGAGGTTACGGCACGAGAGGCGGACAGAGGTGATGGATGGGGGGGGAGAGAGGGAGAGAGAACCAGTGTGGCCCTTGAGCGTGTGTAGACACTGTCCGGTGTTGACGTCCCAGAGCTTGATCGTTCTGTCGTTGGAGCCGCTCATGATCTTGTTCCTATCGAACTGCAAACAACGAATCGAATGCGTATGTCTTTGGATGCGGAGAACGAGGTTAGGCTCTATTCAAATAAGATTTTTTTTTAAAAAAAAAATAACACAAAAATAAAATCCAATTTTCTAGTTTTTATATATAGAAATATATAGATATTATATATAAAGATAGAAAATGCAGGGCGCACCGCTGGAGAGTCATCGTGCAAACGCCGGTGTGGAGGTCCCACACGCGTATGGTCTTGTCGTTGGCTCCCGAGACCAATCGGTTGCCTTCAAACTGAAGCGACCACACACGGCCAGTATGGCCCTGCAGCGTCGCCTGCATCGTATGTGTGTCATTAGCGTGGCCGCAACTCTGGACGTGAGAGCCGCACACGCACGCGCACGCGCACACGCACACGCACACGCATACGCCTATGTACCAGGCATTTTCCGGTCATGGGGTCCCAGACTTTGATGGTGTTGTCGGCGCTGCCGGTCACGACGCGGTCCTTGTCGTATTGGAGGCACATCACGGCGTCCGTGTGGCCGGTGAGCCGCTTGGTGCACTTGATCCCGACCTCCTCGCCGCCCTGGTCCAAGTCCTCCCACGAATCTGACCCACGCACACGCACACGCACACGAAATGGCTCCTACGTGAGGCCATAGTCGAGTGTGACGCGAACACCAGCAGCTAACGCGTTACCTCTGTCCCTGATCTGCCATATGCGCACGGTCTTGTCGGCGCTGCCCGAGACGATCTTTTCGTTGTCGTGCTGCAGGCAGTACACCGAGTCGGTGTGCCCTGTAACGGTTCGCCCCCCCCCCCCAAGGGCAGCACGGTGAGCGTGTGCATGTGTGCGCGCGCGAGTAGCTGCCACTACGCGACGGCGCACCTGAGAGCGTGTGCTTGCATCGCCGGGTGTTGAGATCCCAGACCCGAATCTCCCGGTGCCCACTGCCGGTGATGATGTTGCGATTGTCAAACGACAGGCACAGGACAGGACCTGTGGGCGTTGAACGAAGAAGGTTCAGCCGGCGTTCGCCTACCCACACACCAAAACCACACACACACACACACACACACACACACACACACACACACACACACACACGGCGCCAATGCCCTTTGAGCGTGCACGTACCGGAGTGGCCCTGAATGGTCTTGATGGCGTACTCGCCGGTCTTCCAGTGCTTCTCCACCTTCTGGCGCTCGACGAAGTAGTTTTTCCATGACGTCTCGTCGGTGGGGTACGAGGAGCGCTGTTTGCGTCGGCTGGCCCACTTGACGCCGTACAGGCGTCGCCACAGCTCGTCGTCGTCGGCAAGCTGCTTGTGGTGCTGGCCAGTATTGTCGTGTGAGCGCGCTACACGCACAAAGACTGTTGTTGTAGGGAGAGGAGGATGGCCTGTTGGCCTGTGCCCGTACGTTGCTGAGGAGAGCGACGGTGTTGAGCTCGTTCTCGCTGAGGTAGGACATGATATGCAGCTCCACCTCTGCCGCCATGTCATCATCGCCCATGAGAAAAGGGGGCAACAGAGTAGAGGACAGGGCGGAGGAGCGCTACCTCGAGGCAGAACGGAGAAGTAGCCGGCAGAGGCGGCAGGCGGCGGCACGTTGTGGTCCGCCTGCAGGCCAGCATGGTGAGCAACGATGCTTAAGAGGAAAGGAGGGGCACGAGGAGACGCACAAGAAATGAGAGGAAGAGGTTGGCCCTGTCGAATTGGATGGAGAGCTCCTCCTCGAGCATCTGAAACATCGAAAGCGAATCGGCAAAGTACGCGTGAACGCAGTTCTCCGAGGCGGACTCTGACAGATCTTCCATGAGGGACTTGATTAGTGCCACCTTGTGGTGCAGCACCTGCGCCACGCCCGTCAGCCCACTCATCTTTTACTGGAGGTTCGGCTGCTCTTGCACGTGTTTGCTTTATGTCGTTTGCCTGTTATGAGGGCAGTTCGTTGTTCTGAAGAAGTTGAGGCTCAAGGAACTGCTTGTGGCTCGAGCCACTACGAACAACTCTGGTACGTGTAGCACTAGACCCCCAAAAGGCCAACAAGCCAACTAGCTCATAACCGAAATTCCAAGCAAACAGGCAAGAAACGTTTTTTATGGGCCATTTCTGATCTCTTCAATCTGTGTTCCATTATTCGATTGGAGAGAACAATATGAGGCGCACTGCTACCCTTCTCAAGACCCGTCCTGTTGCCCAGCAGCTGCGACTGACCACCGCTTCGGCCGGTCTGATCAAGCCCTCCTCCGCTTGGGCCATCCTCGCCTCGCGGTCGTACTCGACCAACGGTAAGACTTGCAATTTCAGTACCAGGGTTACTCGAGTAACAATTGTTGGCAAAAGACCTACACGAACATGCAAACAATCTGATCAATTCTCAATTAATCTTGGCGCAGTGCCGGCGGATCTCAAGTACACCAAGTCGCACGAATGGGTGCGCGTGGCCAACGGCGTGGCCACGATTGGTATCACCGACCACGCTCAGGAGGCCCTCGGCGAGGTGGTCTTCGTGGACCTGCCTGAGACCGGCGCCACCTACGGCCAGAAGGTAGCTTCTGCCCCCGCACATCGTTCCATTTCGTTCGCGCTTTTTTTTTTTTTGGTGATTTTTACAATGCAATAACTTCAACATCGCTGTGCGCAGGAGTCGTTCGGTGCCGTGGAGTCCGTTAAGACTGTGTCCGACATCTACGCCCCCATCAGCGGCGAGGTCGTTGAGGTGAACGCGGTATGCTCTCTACTTGCCCCTATCTCCTTTGCCTGTCGCGGGCTGGCTGCTCACCTCCTCCATCGCGCCCGAGTAGGAGCTCAAGGACAAGGGCTCGGTGAACATCAACAGCGATCCCTACGGCAACGGCTGGATGGTCAAGCTCAAGGTCAACAACCAGGCCGAGCTCAACGACCTCCTCGACGCCAAGGCCTACGAGGTTCGTTCGCAGCTCTACACGCCTCTACTCATTCTTTTTCTCACCACTCGCTTCCCTACGCTCTGCTTTCAGGAGCACGTTGCCTCTGAGGCCCACTAAGCTGCACTCGACATGCTGCGTGTGTCCCGAATAAAACATACTTCATCTACATATATACTACATCACCCCCCCCTCCCCTCCCCACACCATCTTCCTCGTTCTACTCGGACGAGCAGGCTTGGAGAGAGAGAGAGAAAAAAAAGAGAGTAGTCGTTCGTGACTTGCGAGTACAGTACATGAACGCCAGCCGTCGATTGACTGAGTTGTTGGCTGGCTCTATAGCCAGAGTTCGTCCTCCTCGTCCTCGTCCTCGTGGTAGTCCTCGTCCTCGCCTTCCTCCTGGTCCTCGCCGTTCTTCTCTAATCGCAGGACGCCGTCGAGAGAGACGCTCCAGGTGGTGTTGCGCGCCGCGCTCTCGTCCGACGAGAGCGTGACCACGCGGATGTAGTCCGTGTACTCGCCCGTCTCCCACAGCTTCAGCAGCTCCTCCGTCAGCTCCTGCAGCCTCCGCTCTCGGCCTGCGCGAGACACGTCAGAACCATCAGCGTGACGTTGTTGGCGCACACATCACGTCACATCGTCATGCTGTCCTTATATCGTCATTGTCATCATTGTCATCGTGATATGTTGTGGGTGGTGCCGCACTTGCGCTCTTGGGGAGGGCCAGGAGCTTGGCGATCTCCTGCTCGAGCGCCATGAGCTTGCGGAGGCCGGGACTGCTGGCGGCGTCCCCGTGCGTCGAGTGGGGCTCCGAGACCTCGTCCTCGTCCTCGAACTCGTCGTAGTCCAGGTCGGCCAGCGGCCACCCGCTCCCCAGTCGCTTCTCCTCCGCGTCGTAGAGTCGCTCCAGATGGGCTGCGCTCATCGCACACGCACACGCACATGCGGGATAGGGTCAGCTTTGGGCGGCCACGCGCCAGGAGACAGGCGGGCAGCTCCCGCACCGATGTCGGGCAGGGGATCGCGGCCGTCGGTGGAGCCCAGGGCCTTGATGGCCTGGACCTTGCGCATGACCCGGTGGAGCGCCTCGAGCTTCTCCAGGTAGAGCTCGCGCTCCTCTCGGTGCTCGGCCAGCTGCCGGCGCCGCTCCTCCTCGTCCTCCTGGCCATCGACAGTCGTCGTTGCGTGGTAGGCCTGAGCCCAGCCCTCGTCGTCGCTGGTCGTGGTCGCTGACCCAAAGTGCGTGCCCTCGCCCTCCTCCAGGTCTGCACTGGTGTTGGTCTGAACGACGGTGTCGTCTTTCGTAGTGCGAAGGAAGCGGTCAAGATTTCAGTATTATTGTTATTTTTTACGATTTAAATAAATTGTATAATAATAACTAATAACGAATAATAATAATAATAATAATAATAAAATAAATCGGTGGAGGCGCGTACCAGGTGGAGTGGGAGGGACGTGCGGGGTGATGTGGGCGAGGTAGTCCGTGATGGCCAGCATGCGGTCGGCCAACGCGGTAAATCGGTTGAGCGATACCTGCAGCTGCAGCAGTTGGCCCACCGTTGGCGCGACCTCACCGTACATGGCCAGATCATCCTCGAGGTTTTGCATGGCCGTAAGGTGCCCGCGGAGGGACAGCAGGCACTCTCGTGATGTGTGGCAATCCACCGCCATCTCACCACTCGCCCCAATCGTACAGAACAAATTGAAGACGAAGAGGCAGGAGATCCCTAGGAGGACGACCGAGGCAGAGCAGTGTAGATGCCCTCTTCGCGTCATCGTCATCTCTCTTAAAGCGCTGAGAAAACAAGTGTTGCCGGAGAGCTGTTTGTCGACACAGACCAACAAGTTGATCGTGGTATCAGCCCAGAGCGGCAAGAAGACAACAACCCATCACGCTGCTCGAGTATCAACAACGCGAAAGAAGTGTATTTGTGGGTCATGGGCCCAACCAAGCGCTCACTCGTTCTGTATGCACACCAGCGCTCGAGGGCACAGGCCCGCCTCTTCCAACGTTTCGTTCCTGTGGTCCCACCACGGTATAGCGAGTGAGCCACGGCAGTAGCCACACGCGCCACACGCGCCACACGCACACAGCAAGACTGGAGTCGAGGCAAAGGGTGTACCAGTTGGTGAACTTCTTCTGCGGGTAGGTCGTGGCGAGAAAGTAGTTGGGCGGCATGTAGCGCTCCGGCCGCAGCTCCTCCTCCTCCTCCCCACCACCCAGGTCGTCTGCCTGCGACTCCTCGCCCCTGCCGCCTCCATCGCCGGCGGCCACGACCGCCTTGCGGTCGCCCTGGCTCGCTCGGTCCTCGTCCTCGCGCTTGGCCGCCTCGAGCAGCCGCAGGTCGACAAAGTGCTTGACGTCGAGGAGCGTGCTGTCGCCCCAGAACCGGCGCTCGAGCCGCGAGCCGTTGGC
>JANDJZ010001218.1:0-12629 GCA_027943245.1 Acanthamoeba sp. SK_2022b | reverse complement strand
GCCACCACCACACAGCATCACAACACCACCACAACACCACCACTACACCACCACAACACCACAACACCAACACCACCACCACCTGACCACCTGACCACCACCACCTGACCACCACCACCACCTGACCACCACCAACACCACCAACAACACACCACCACCAGCACAACACCACAACAACATCATCACACCACCATTATTAGAATGACACCAAACTATCACCACCACCACCACCACAACTGCACTGCACCATCATTACCACAACACAACCACAACATCACACCACACCCACCACCATCACTGCACCATCACTACATCCAAAACATCACTACACCACAACCTCACCATTACCACATCACCACCACATCTCCACTAGAACATCACCACATCTCCACGCAATCACCACCACACCACCACAACACCACAACACCACACCAAACCAGAATAATAATACACCACTACAACATCCCCCACAACTCATACACAACACCAAGCAACATCACCACAACACCACCACAACACCGCACCACATCAGCACCACTACAACACCACAACAACATGACCCACTACATGACCCCCAACATGCCCCACAACATGCCCCACAACACCCCCTACATGCCCGCAACATCCCCTACATGACCTGCAACATGCCCCACAACATCCCCTACACCACCCACAACATGACCCACAACATGCACACCACACCCCCCTACATGATACCCCAATGCAACCCCTAACTCCTATGCAACCCTTACATAACCCCTAGACACCCTATGTAACCCCTATGAAACCCTGATGTTGAACCCATTTTTACCCCTATGCAACCCCTATGTAACCACTATGTACTCCTGTGCAACCCCAATGTAACCCCAATCCCACCCATGCAAACTCATGTAACTCCTATGTAACTCCTATGCAACCCCAATGCAACCGCTGCAGCACTACTACATTGCCACAACATCACATCACCACATCATCACCCCTCATCCCTATATCACCACTGCATACAACCACAATGACATCACAATAGCCATACAGGTCAGCTACGCCACTCCATTGTGCTCAGGCGTGCATGCTGGTGTCCTCTCATGTGCAATCCTTTTCTTGACTAGGTAGCATTGCACTGCAGCACTTGTGTATTCACCTCCCTGGTCACTCCACAGTACTCTGCATCATCAGTCAATGCCTGCCAACTTGAGAAAGTGTCTGATTGACTGGCTGACCTCACTCCTGTGTCAGATGAGGTAGATCATTGCATACCACTGTAGTCATCAATGAATGACACATAATACTGCTTACCCAACAGTGTGTCCACTGGTAGTGGTCCACACACATCCATGTGGATCCACTCAAGGGGTCTGGTCACTCTTGGGGCCAGTCCATCATGGATGTCTGGCCACATTGCTTTTGCTCAAATGCACATGTCATGGTGAGAGCATGCCTCCAGCATGCACTAGTCCAAGGGACTTGATTAGGGCACATAGTTGTGTCTTGCCTACATGTCCATAGTGGCAGTGAAGCTGGTTGAGTGAGTAGTTTTCCCAGACGGCATTCACTTGAGGCTGTGTCAGCCAGATTGGCTTGATCAGCAGTGCCAGCCTCTCTGGGCTCATATCACATCCTCAGGTAGTGCTTGAGGTAGAGCATGCAGTACCCCGTAGTCTTCAGTGCAAGCTGCTCATCAAGTGCCTTCAGCATCTCCCTCAGGTCTTTGAGGTGCAAGCATATCAACCTGAACTGTGTATCCAGACATAGAATGATAAAGCCAGCTGCCTGCTGCATTCTCATTTGTCTGTTGTTGTCTCTGTTGTCGGCCTTCTCCTTGCCCATGCCTCCAGGCTGGTCAGTGAACACAATGTCCCACAGGTTCTGTGAGAGCAAGACAAACTCAAGCTCCTCACACCAGGTGCTGTACTTGGTGACCAATCAGAGTACATATCTCTTGGTGACTTCGTAGTTACTCATCGTGAGTGTGGGCCCATAACCTGTTGTGATGTATGCTTTGTGGTGAAGAGTAAAGTGTGAAGTGAGAGAGAACAGGGTTCTCTCTGGTTTTATTACTGCTGAATATATTGTTGTAGACAGTTGTACTACAACATAACTCCTAAACTTAAGCCATGCCTTAATGTGCCATGAGCTCATTAAGTCCTACCTCATTTGGTGTTCCAGAGTGACTGTTGATCAGAGTACCTTATTAGGCAACTCACAACACGCCCCTTAACAGTATCAGGAACACCTTACAAGATTTAGCTCAACACACAAGTCATTCATGTGTCCTCTACTGAGGGCCTTCATGAGCATGTTGGCCGGCATGATGGCTGTGGGCATGTGATGGAGGCTAATTGTCTTGTTGGTTAGGTTCTTGTGTACCAGCGCCATCTGAGAAGCCTCTGGTCATGAGGCCGCTTGTGTGTGGCATGTACTGTATTGCCAGCTCTTGTGTGCCATTGAATAAATGTTTCACTGTGGCCCAGTGTTCCCCCCCATAGGTGTTCAGATGCCTACTGAGGACACATGTTGTGTATGCAATGTCTTTGTTGCAAGGCCAGGGCAATATAGTTGAGTTGCCCCATGGCCAATTGATACAGGATGTTGATGAACTCCAGTGGTGTCTTCTTGAGCGTAGGAAATAGTGCATGGTGGCTTTCCAGTCTTCAGAGTGCAATGAGTTGACAGCTTTGGCATATGTTGATGGGATCTTGACATTATTCTCACCCTGGTATGGCTTGTCCTCTCTTGCTATGCAGGTGTGAAACTCTTGTGAGTAGAGTTTGGGTGCAATCCTTGTGTGTGTTGGCGGTTTCTTGGGCGTGGGATAAATATCATGTCTCTCATCTCTAACACTTTATTATCAATTAGGATCCAGTGATGTGAGGCATCCACTCGTGCTGGGCCAAGGTAGATCCCAAGGCACGTTCAATCTGCTAGCTTGCTCCTGCCTACTGGGTTGGTGAGTACCTCAACATGCTGGCCAAACCTGTGTAGATGACTGATGTCTACATGTGGTTTGCTCTCATAGGACCATTGGCTGAGTGGGGTGTCAAAGTTGTTGGCTGTTGTTGGTAGCTGGTTGTTGATTGCGCAGGCTGTGAGTGTGGCTTCTCCCCAGTACTTTGGTGGCATGTTCATGTCTCAAAGCATGCACCTGACCATCTCTAGTAGTATGTGGTTAAAGTGTTCTGCCACTCCATTGTGCTCAGGCGTGCATGCTGGTGTCCTCTCATGCGCAATCCTTTTCTCAACTAGGTAGCACTGGACTGCGGCGCTCATGTATTTGCTGCCCTGGTCGCTCTGCAGCACTCTGCATCAATGGTTGATGCCTGCTGACTTGATGAAGTGTCTGATTGACTCACTGACCTCACTCCTGTGTTGGATGAGGTAGATTGTTGTGTACCAGCTGTAGTCGTCAATGAACAACACATAGTACTGCTTTCCTGATGGTGTGTCCACTGGTAGTGGTCCACACATGTCCATGTGGACCTGCTTGAGGGGTCTGGTCACTCTTGGGGCCAGTCTGTCATGGATGTCTGGCTGCATTGCTTTTGCTTGAATGCACATGTCACATGGTGAGAGCATGCCTCTGGCATGCGCCAGTCCAAGAGACTTGATCAGGGCACATAGTCACGTCTTGCCTATGTGTCTGTAGCGGCGGTGAAGCTGGTTGAGCAAGTAGTTTTCTCAGACAACATTCACTTGGGGCTGTGTCAGCTGGATTGGCTTGATTGGTAGCACCAGCATGCCTCCTTGCAGTGTTGCCTGTGCACTTTTCAACCCTTGCAGTTGAACACACTGCCTCCTGAGCGGTTGATCTGTACCTTGTTCCCTCTGGCTGTCACCATGGCCATGGAGATGGTTCTTTGCAAGTCCTGGTGCATACAGTACTCTTGCAAACGTCACCGCCTCTTTGACTCTGTCCACCCACACATTTGCACATACTATTCTGAGTCCTTTGATCTTGCACTTGAAGTTGTTGCTGAGCAGTAGGCTCTGCCCTTCGGCCTTGAGACTGACATAGTTGTGCAGCCAGTCCTTCCTGCACATGACATGTGCAGTTGCTCTGGAGTCCAAATACCAGTGGTCTTTGGACTCTGTGACAGCTAGCACTTGCTTGGTCGCCAAGAGAACGGTCTCCTCTCTTGCTCCAACGCTTTGCTGGCCATTTCCCTTGCCATCTCTGGGCTTCCTGCCCTTGAGCTTGGGACAGTCATATCTTCTGTGCCCAACCTCACCACATTCAAAGCACTTACCAGTAAACTTTCTGGGTTTGCTGTCGTTGGACTTCGCATTGGAGTTTTGCTCCCATTGTCCTTGTGGTGCTCAGACAATGTTGATGGACTTGTGCATTGCTGTCTTTGCAATGTGGGCGGCCTCGCACTGAAACAGTAGCCGCTTGGCCTCTCCATAGTTCATTTCCCTTGCACTCTCAATGATTGTCTGAGCAGACTTGTACTCCTCTGGGAGTCCATTGAGCATGATCATGAGTGCCAGGTTCTTGTTGACCTTGTAGTCCTGTCCTGCCAGGTCCTTTGCAGCCTTGTCTAGCCGCCTGAAGTATGTATCCAGGGTCTCTCCAGGCTCATATCACATCCTCAAGTAGCGCTTGAGGTAGAGTGTGCAGTACCCCATAGTCTTCAGTGCAAGCTGCTCATCAAGTGCCTTTAGCATCTCCCTCAGGTCCTTGAGGTGCAAGCATATCAACCTGAACTGTGTGTCCAGGCCAGAATAATGAAGCCAGCCGCCTGCTGCATTCTCATTTGTCTGTCGTTGTCTCCATCATCGGCCTTCTCCTTGCCCATGCCTCCAGGCTGGTCAACAAACACAACATCCCACAGGTTCCACAAGAGCAAGATGAACTCAAGCACCTTGCGCCAGGTGCTGTACTCCATGACCAATTGGAGTACATATCTCTTGGTGACTTCATAGTTACTCATCATGAGCGTGGGCCCATAACCTGTTGTGATGTACGCTTTGTTGGTGAAGAGTAAAGTGTGAAGTGAGAGAGAACAGGGGTTCTCTCTGGTTTTATTACTGCTGAATATATTGTTGTAGACAGTTGTACTACAACATAACTCCTAAACTTAAGCCATGCCTTAATGTGCCATGAGCTCATTAAGTCCTACCTCATTTGGTGTTCCAGAGTGACTGTTGATCAGAGTACCTTATTAGGCAACTCACAACAAACATCACCACAACATCACCAGCACACCACCCAGCACAACATCACCACAACACCACCATACCATAACACCACACCACCACACCCCCACACCACCACAACCATACCACCACACCACCACCACCACACCACCACCAGCACCACCACCACCACCACCACCACCTGACCACCACCACCACCACCTGACCACCACCACCACCACCTGACCACCACCACCTGATGACCACCACCACTACCACCACCACAACCACCACCACCACACCACACCAACACCACTGCCACCACACCATCACACCACCACCACAACACCATCACGACACCACCATCACCACAACACCATCACCACACATCACCACAACACCACCACACCATAACGCCATCACCATGACCACAACACCATCAACACAACACCACACCACAACAGCACCACACTACCACCACACCACCACCACACCACCACAACAGCACCACAACATCACAACACCACACCACCATCACCACTCCACCACCACACCATCACAACACCACCACACCATCACCACACCACCACCACACCATCACCAACACCACCACGTCACCACCCCAACACCACCTCAACACCATCACCACAACAGCACACTACCACAACACCAGCACCACAACACCACCACAACACACCACAACATCACAACACCACACCACCATAACAACATCACAACACCATCACCATCACAACACCATCACCATCACAACACCACACCATCACCATCACAACACCAAGGTGTCATAAATTTCTACAGCTGCATTGTGGTGTTGTGATGGTGTTGTGCTGTTGTGATGGTGGTGTGATGGTGTGGTGTTGCTGGGAATCACCATCACAACACCATCACAATACCATCACAACACCACAACACCAAACTGAGTGTTCAGGAAAATGAGACAGTGACTCATTTTCTGTAGACAGCACCACCATCACAACACCATCACAACACCACAACACCAAACTGACTGGTGAAAACGGTGTACATTTTGAGAAGGGGCAGTGTCTTATTTCCCTGAACACTCAGTTACCATCACAACACCATCACAACACCGCAACACCATCACCACAACACCACTCCACCACATCATCACAACACAACACCATCACAACACCATCACACCACCATCACACCACCATCACACCACCATCACCACATCACCATCACCACATCACCACTTCATCACAACACCAGCACTACACCTTCACCACAGCACCACATCACCATCACTACACCATCACAACACCAACACCACCACAACACCATCACCACAACACCACACCATCACAACACCATCACCACAACACCATCACCACACCCAACACCATCACCACAACACCACACCAACACCACAACACCATCACCACTCACCACAACACCATCACCAACACCACACCATACCATAACACCATCACCACAACACCATCACAACACCATCACCACATCACCACAACACCACACCAACACCACACCATCACCATAACACCATCACCACAACACCAACACCACAACACCATCACAATCACCATAGCACCGTCACAACACCACCACCAAATCATAACACCACCCTATCACCACAACACACCATCACAACACCATCACCACAAAACCATCACAGCACCATCACAACACCCACCACAACACCATCACAGCACCACACCACAACAAAGATACCCACACTTACACCACAACACCACCACCACCACCACCACCTGACCACCACCACCACCTGACCACCACCACCACCTGACCACCACCACCACCTGACCACCACCACCACCACCACCACCACCACCCCATCAACAACAAGCGACCAATCAACACTTCTTCTACTGATGCAAGCTGCTCACAGAGACAGTAGATGACGGCTGCAGTCAGGTGTGTGTGTGAAGTGTGGGTTTATTCAATAAAAAATTGTTAAAAACATTTTCCCCTTTTTTTGCGCAGAGGCAACACTGCCTATTGGTCCATGTTCCTTTGTTGAGGTTGCCACCATTGTGCAGGACTGGACAGCCAGTCCTGTACACCCAGCTCCCTCTAACCCACACTTAAGAGTTCATGGCTTGACCACAGGTGTGGTGGACAGCTGTTGTGGCATCCGTCCCACCACTCACCTCCAACATTTCTCTCTCTCTCCTTGCACAGCCTTTAATCTTTCTAAAATAGAAACATGTTTCAGTGTCCTTGATCTTGGCGCCAAGCATGGCGAGGAGGTCAACCTTCTCCATGGACACATTGTCAGGCTGATAGAGCTCCTATCCGCCTGCACTTCCCAGCCAAGCACACCATCACAACACCACCACACCATCAACACCACAACTCCATATCCACAACACCATCACCATCTCCACATCACAACACCACCACCACCACCATCACCACCACCTGACAACAGCATCATCACAACACCACATCTGCACAACGCCATCACAACACCATCACAACACCACAACACCATCACAACACCATCTAAACACCACCACAACAGCACCACAACAGCACCATAACACCACACCATCACAACAACACCACCACAATACCACACCATCACCACACCATCACAACACCATCACCACACCATCACCACACCATCACCACACCACCATCACCACACCAATATCACATCACCAGTACAATATCACCACAACACCACACCACCACAACACCATCACAACACCATCACAACACCATCACATCACAACACCACACCACCACAACACCATCACCACACCATCACAACACCATCACATCACACCACCACAACACCACCTCAACACCACCACCACAACACCATCACCACACCACCACATCACACCACCAAAACACCACCTCAACACCACCACCACCACCACACCATTGCAACATCACCACACCATCACCATTACATCACCACACCACCATCACAACACCACAACAACAACACCACACCACTGTCACCATCACCACACCATCCACCACACCATCACCACCACCACGACACCACACACCACCACAACACACACTACAACAACGTCACCACAACACCACCACACACACCACCACACAAACACCACAACACATACACCACAACACAACCAACCAACAACATGACTACAACACAACAACAACAACACCACCAATCCCCACCACACCACAACATCACCACAACACCACCACCACAACATCACCACACTACTACCACCACCACAACACCACATCACCACATCACCACCACACCACCACCACACCACCACCACATACCACACCATCTAAACACCACCACAACACCACCACAACACCACCACATACCACACCATCACTACCACAACACCACCACATACCACACCATCACTACCACAACATCACCACCACAACACCACCACACCATCACAAGACCAACCACAACACCACTACAATAACCACCACTATAACTTCAACATCACCACAGCATCACCACAACCACACAACACCACCACAACACCACCACAACACCACCACACCACCACAACATCACCACAACACCACCACCACATCACTACACCATCCCCACAACACCACACCATCACCACAACACCACCACATCACTACACCATCCCCACAACACCACTACAACACCACAACGTCACCACAACACCACCACAACAGCACCACAATATCACCACAAAACCACATCACTACATCACAACACCAACACAACTACCACATCATCAGCACAACACCACAACACCATCACCACCACAAAATCATCGCACCACCACCACAACACCACAGCACCACCACAACATCACCACAACACCACAACAACTGCACAACAACAACACCACAATTGCACCACCCAACTGCACCACAACACCACAACATCACCACCACTACAGCACCACCACAACAGCACCACAACACCACCACCACCACTGCAGCACAACCACAACATCACAACAACACCACCACACCACTACAGCACCACAGTACCAACACCACTACACCACTAAACCACCACAACACCAAAACCACCACAACACCACCACAACAACAGCACTACCACCACCACCAAGACACCACCAGCACAACACCACAACAACATCACCACAACACCATCACAACAACACCACACCACCACACCACCACACCAACATCATCACAACACCACCACAACATCACCATTGTTGTGATATACGCTTTGTGGTGAAGAGTAAAGTGTGAAGTGAGAGAGAACTGGGTTCTCTCTGGTTTTATTACTGCTGAATATATTGTTGTAGCAGTTGTACTACAACATAACTCCTAAACTTTATGGCATGCCTTAATGTGCTAGGAGCTCATTAAGTCCTACCTCATTTGGTGTTCCAGAGTGACTGTTGATCTGAGTACCTTATTAGGTAACTCACAACAGTGTTGTGATGTTGTGGTGGTGGTGTGGTGATGTTGTGGTTATGTGGTGGTGTTGTGGTGTGGCTGATGTGTGGTGATGTTGTGGTAATGTTGGTTATGTGGTGTGGTGGTGATGTTGGGCTGTGGTGATGTCATGGGTGGTGGTGTTGTGGTGGGATGTTGTGGTGGTTGTGGTGGTGTGGTGGAGTTGTGGTGTTATGGTGTTGTGGTGATGTAGTAGTTGTGTGGTAGTGTTGTGGTGGTGTGGAGGAATTGATGTGATGTTGTGGTAGTGTTGTGGTGGTGTGTGTTTTTCCTGCCCTGGGTCAACCTCCCTCCTACTCTTCTGCGTCTAGTGGCTTTTCAGTTGCCATCTTTTCTCACTCCTCTGTGGGAGCATCTGGTGTCCTTCCCACATTCCTGCAATGCACTGAACTGATTGTTCTGGAAATGAGACACTGCCCCTTCTCAAAATGTCTACAGTTTTCAACAGTCATTGCAGCTGTAGACATTTAGGACACCGTCCCAGACAGGTGCTGTCTGCAGAAAAAGTCACTGCCTCTTTTTCCTGAACACTCAGTTACTGACCTTCCTTTCTGGCCAACCTGTCCACAGCTTGGCTCCCACTTCTACCTCTCAATTGCCCCTGCCCTCTACCATGGCATTCTTCCTCTCTCTTCCTCCACCATCAGTGCCACCAAGCTCCCTCACCAACTGGCTTCCTGGCTTTTTAGTCAAGAGCCTGGATGACAGTGACATGCTCAACATCACTGCCTCCTTCTCCACTCTACAGAATCTTCCTGGCTCTGTGCCTTCACAGTGCCTCAAGCTCCCTGCTTCCTCTTCTTCCAGCACATCCAACACGTCTTGGTCCTTGGGCTAAGTGCCTGCTATTCTGTAACATTCAAAAAACTGGTTGTTTCTTATGCTGCAGTAATTCTTTTATTCAAAACCTAAAGACTCACATCTGAAAAATGGAGCTGAGTTGTGCCAATCTTGCCACTTTCCAACATCACGTTTCTCTGTGTGTACATAAAATGAAGCTTTTTGTGGCATTGCACAGATTTCAGTGTGTTTTTATTCCATTTGTGTATAAAAAGTGTACATTGTCAAAAGAGTCATTGTTAATTTTTCTGAACACTCCATTGGAGAGGAGGAGCTAAATCTTGAAATTAAAATCAATTTTAAGATAACTGGACCTCTGATCTGATGATAGAGGCAGTTCAGGTGATGTTGGGGTGTTGAGTGTTGTTGACAACACCACAACTGCACCACAGCCCCACACAACACCACAACAGCCATAACTACCTCACTGAAGCAGCACCTGCATGACAGTGCATTACAACACCAAACCACCTCTTCAGATCTAACAAGAATTGTGAAAAAAGAAGCTTAGGGCTTGGCTTGGTGAAGCACACTACAAGGACATGCATGCATCTCCCTCAACTGGTTGGAGGAAGAAGATGGGTAATTCCACCAAGCGCCAGGCAAGCTGAAAATTCTGTGATGGGCGCTGTGTACTTGACATCATCCATCTGTAACAACCCTCTCCTCATGGAAAAGTTGGACGTGCATGCATGTGGGTCCCGAGCAAAGAGCCACAAAAGGTCTGAAGAGTGCTGCCACACTACTCCTCAGCAGAGCCGCCATCATCGTACTCCTGGTCTGCCTCAACCTCGTATTCGTCCTCGTCCTCGTCCTCGTCCTCATCCTCGTGCTCGCCAGCATCCTCGTCCTTATCACTCTCGAGCGCTTCTTGGTACTCCTCTTGCTCCTCCCCAGGCGCATCGGTCATAGGGTGAGTCTCTCCGCTCCGCCTCTCGGAGATCTTCTTGGCAACCGCTCGCTGACGGGCCTGCAGCTGCTGTTCGAGCTGTCGCACCTCCGCTTTGAGCTTTTCCACTTCCAACTGTTTCCTCTTATCCCCTCCTCGTAGAGTCCGCGAGACTCCAGACGAGTCGGCTTCCGCTTCCCCCATGGTCATCCGCTTTGGCGAAGTTCCGACCGGGGAGGCGGGGGAGTCGCTAGACTCCTCGAACACTTTCGGCACATACTTTTCGCATTTTCTGCGCGGGGGGGAGAGGAGAGAAATCGTTCATGCATGAATGAGTCGCCAGTGTGACACTCAACCCGCGAACCAACCCGAGCGAGGAGCAGGTATATATAAGGTACTCTGCGTCCGGCAACTCCTGGAACAGCAGCTGTATAACGGGTGAGGCGTAGCCAAACATCTCTGGCCCGGAGACGGAGACGGAGGGCTTTTTCTTGATTGCCTTGAGTGCCTGCAAGAAAGGTGAGAGATCACACACCAGCGTGCGTGCGTGCGTGCGTGCGTGCGTGCGTGCGTGCGTGCGTGCGTGCGTGACGCGATGTTACCTGAGTCCATACGCCGGAGGACGTGGAGTGCTCGAACACCAGGTCTGGTCGATCCTCGGGCGTCACGCGGAAGGTGGGAGCATCGTCTCCAGTATCGACTATTTCTGAGGTGTAGGTCGTATACTCGTCCGAGTTGGAAATAGAAGGAAGGCGCCTTGCGACCAAGCACACCGCCGTTAGTGGCGCAGAAAAAGGAAGAAAAGAAAAGAAAAGAAAAGAAAAGCCAGAGGAGCGCACTTGGTGCTCTTGAAGCCGGCAGGCCACAGATACTGCTTGGAGTGGAAGAGAGGACGGTCCCACACGATTTCACCAAGGTCGAGGATGGTGCTTCCCTTGATCGTGATCGGCAGCACAGGATTACCCGCTTCATCTCTCGCTACGGGTCTGCGCGGTGGGTGGGTGGGTGGGTGGGAGGTTGTATTGTGGGTTGGCGAGCTCCCCATGGGGGTACGTACCTGACGGGGATGGGTCGGGAAGTAGCCGACGCAGAACCGAGCTTGCTTCTCTTCCGCGGCGTGCTGTTCTCCAAGCCAGCGTGACCGGTGTCTTCTTCCATGCCATCACCGTCGTTTTGCTGCTCCGCCTCCTCTGGCCGTCCCCGTTTCCGTCGAGGTCTCGTGGACTCGGTGCTGGCGTCTGGCTCGAGTACCACATGGCAATAGTAGCGCAGCCTAGGACGTAGATAGGGTTGGTATGGTTACGTTGGCAGCCACGAG
>JANDJZ010001215.1:0-11353 GCA_027943245.1 Acanthamoeba sp. SK_2022b | reverse complement strand
CAGGCCCACCTCAAGGAGAAGCACGCCAAGAAGGTCGGCGGCGTGCTCGACGACGTGCTCATCCTCCAGGTACACACACCGCACGACGCACGACGCACGACACACGACACACGACACACGACACACGACACACGACACACGACACACGACACACGACACACGACACACGACACACGACACGCGCGCAATGTGATGATCATGTGGTGACGGTGGTGGTGGGCGAGCGCAGAACAAGCCGATGGAGGCGGAGAAGATGGACCCGTCGAAGCTGTACATCCAGCTGGGACCGGTCACGCCCCACTCGGACGCCTCGGACCCGACGCCGCGCATCTCGCCGCACGAGATCAACTTCAACGTCAGTACGTGTGGCCACCGCACACGCACGCGCGCGCGCGCGCCGACACTGATGGGCGGGGTCGCGCAGACACGTTCGTGCTGGAGACGGGCTTCTCGGAGAGCGGCAAGAACGTGACCGAGCTGGCCAAGCAGCAGAAGAAGAAGGTGGTCTTCAAGGTGAGCTTCGCCTTCCCCTACCAGACCTCCCGACTCGAGGTCGAGCACACCTCCGAGGTACGGCTCACCCACCCATCATCATCATCATCATCATCTTCTTCTTCTCCCATGCAAAGGCCTTTCATCAAGGCCACGCTCATCCATGTGCGTGTGTGCGTGTGTGTCGTGTGTGTCGTGTGTGCGTGTGTGCGTGTGTCGGGGCGACGACAGCTGATTCTGAGCCCGCTGGAGAACGCCATCGAGCTCATCGAGAACCGCGTGGCCGCGCTGCGAGCACAGCTCACCCAGAACCCGCCCCGCCTCAACGCCCTCCAGAGCGTGATCCAGGGCTCCGTCGTCACCAGTACTCCTGCTACTCCTCTTCTTCTTCTTCTTCTCTCTCTCTCTCCGTCGTGCGTGTGCGCCAAGAGTAACGCCGTGGGGGGGGGGGCAATGCAGTGGTGAACGAGGGGCCGCTGCGAATCTGCGAGGTGTTCCTGGCGCCGGGAGCGGGAGAGGGGGAGGGCCAGCAGGCGCAGCAGCAGCAGCGCGAGCCCCACCGGATCGTGGTGCTCAAGGAGCGGATGACCGACTTCGTGAAGCTGTGCGGGTTCGCCATCAAGCTCAACAAGTCCCTCATCTCCTCGGAGCACCTCCCCTTCCAGGCCATGGTCGAGCAAAAGTACGAAGCCCTCCGCGAGGCCATCCGTGTTTACACCGACGTCTAGTGGCGA
Organism: Acanthamoeba sp. SK_2022b; assembly: GCA_027943245.1. Taxonomy (NCBI): domain Eukaryota; phylum Discosea; order Longamoebia; family Acanthamoebidae; genus Acanthamoeba; species Acanthamoeba sp. SK_2022b. The sequence goes on along the minus strand of JANDJZ010001215.1, from coordinate 10,127 downwards.
TGCATTGCCACCTCTTTCCCTCCTCCTCCTCCTCCTCCTCTCCTTCTCGTGTTCTTCTCGGGCGCACGTCTTCTGTGGCGCCTGATCGAGAGCCTCTCCTCCTCCTTCTCCTTCTCCTCCTCTGCAAATAAATGTACCCAAACCGTTCCCATCAGCGCACGCACTGCTCCCAGAATGGTGGTCGCTCTAGCCCTTCTTGGCGGCCTTCTTGGAGGCCTGGTCCTTCTTGAAGGTCTCGAGGGTCTCCTTGAGCTGGGGCACGAAGTCGGGGAACTCGAGCTCCTCCATCGCCATCAGCACGTCGTTCGCCGAGATGGTGGATCGGTTGCTGTTCTGACAAAAGTCGTTGGCGCTGCGGAGACGGGCAGGTCAGCCACACGTCCGCCGGCGAGAGTGGGCTGAGATGGCGAGTACCATGCGGTGGCATAGAGAATCCAAATCTTGGCAGCCTTGGTGATGGCCTCCTTTGCCTCCTTCTGGATCTGCACGCCCTCGGGCAACTGCAGATATGTTAGTAAACAAAAAATCTGTCCCTACAAAAAAAGGCTGCTGGCCCAAGATGTGAGCAAAATTACCGATGATTTAAGGAGTCGTGTGACCACTGCTCGGGGAAGCTCGTAATCGTCGCTCATCTTCACTTGTGATCACTCAAATCTTCGTTGTGTGTGTCGCGTAGCGTTGGCAGTTTCGCGCCAAAGGAAGGGGGGGGGGGCGCCAGGTGATTCTGAATTTCTTCCGGCGTTTGGGCTGTCGCGAAGTGTGAAGAGACGGAGGCTCGAGAGACCCACACGCCACACGGGAATCGACCTCTAGCACCCGAAGATGGCAACGCGGAAGAACAAGGATAAGGGAGACAAGCTCACCCGTATTGCCATCGTGAGCAACGACAAATGCAAGCCCAAGAAATGTAGGCAGGAGTGCAAGAGGTCGTGCCCCGTCGTGAAGATGGGCAAGCTTTGCATCGAAGTCACGGAGAAGGACAAGCTCGCCACGATCTCTGAGGAGCTGTGCATCGGTTGCGGTATCTGCGTGAAGAAGTGTCCCTTCAAGGCCATTCAGATCATCAATTTGCCGAAGAACCTCGAATCCGCCACCACCCATCGTTATGGTTCCAACTCCTTCAAGCTCCACAGGTAGGGAACACGTCCCTCTCCATTTAGCCCCCCCCCCAACATTTTTTCTAATTTCATCACATCAGGCTCCCCGTCCCTCGTCCCGGTCAGGTGCTTGGTCTGGTCGGCACCAACGGTATCGGCAAGTCCACAGCTCTCAAGATCCTCGCCGGAAAGCTCAAGGTTTGTACTATACCAGTGCCTGTCCCTACCCTGTCCCTCGCTCACCACATTTTGCCCAATTTTGCAGCCGAACTTGGGCAGGTGGAATTCGCCTCCCGATTGGCAGGAGATTTTGACCTACTTCAGGGGCTCTGAGCTTCAGAACTACTTCACCAAGATTCTCGAGGACAACCTCAAGGCCATCATCAAGCCCCAGTACGTGGACCAGATTCCCAAGGCCGTCAAGGGTAACGTCTCGAAGATTATGGAGGCGAAGGACGAGCGTAAGATCAAGGACGAGATCTATGACCAGCTCGGTACAGCCCCCAGTCTCTTCTGCACCAGCATGGGCGATGATGGTGCAGCTCGACACTAACCTCGCGTTGGCCTCGCCCAGACCTCAACACTGTGCTGGACCGCTCGGTGGAGGCCCTGTCGGGAGGAGAGCTGCAGCGTTTCGCCATCGGCGTGGTCTGCGTTCAGGAGGCCGACATGTACGCATGACTCTCTCATCGTGCCCGTATACCTCCCGCTGCTCACCGGCAAGCGTTTCTGTGGTGCGCAGCTACATGTTCGATGAGCCTAGCTCCTACCTGGACGTGAGGCAGCGTCTGCGCGCCGCCCGCACCATCCGAACGCTCCTCGCGCCCAGTACGCACTCCCGCTCGTTCGCTGTTTCTATTCTTCTTTCGAAACAAGTCGTTTTGGGCGCTGTCCTCCCTTACATGGTCTCGCTTCTCACCTCACGCCGTATCTCTCTCTCTCTCTCTCTCTGTCTCTCGTTCTCTGATCTGCTCGCGTGCGCAGCCAAGTACGTGATCGTGGTGGAGCACGACTTGTCGGTGCTGGACTACCTGTCGGACTTCATCTGCTGCCTGTACGGCGTGCCGGGCGCGTACGGCGTGGTGACGCTGCCGTTCTCGGTGCGGGAGGGCATCAACATCTTCCTCGAGGGCTTCGTGCCGACGGAGAACCTGCGCTTCCGGGAGATCTCGCTCTCGTTCAAGCTCTCGCACACGGTCGAGGACGACAGCCTGGCGGGCGCCAAGCACCGCCGCTACAGCTACCCGCACATGGTCAAGTCGTTCGAGGGCAAGGGCGCCGACGCCGCCGGCTTCAAGCTGGAGGTCGAGGCGGGCGACTTCACCGACTCGGAGATCATCGTGCTGCTGGGCCAGAACGGCACCGGCAAGACCACGTTCATCCGCATGCTGGCCGGGCTGCTGCCCGCCGACCCCGGCTACCCGGAGATCCCCAAGCTCAACATGTCCTACAAGCCGCAGAAGATCGCGCCCAAGTTCGAGGGCACCGTGCGCGACCTCCTGCAGAAGCGCATCCGCGAGGCCTACCTCCACCCGCAGTTCGTGACCGACGTGACCAAGCCCATGCTCATCGAGGAGATCATCGACCAGGAGGTGCTCCACCTCTCTGGCGGTGAGCTCCAGCGCGTGGCCCTCGTCCTCGCCCTCGGCAAGCCCGCCGACATCTACCTCATCGACGAGCCCTCGGCCTACCTCGACTCGGAGCAGCGTATCGTCGCCGCCCGCGTCATCAAGCGCTACATCCTCCACGCCAAGAAGACCGCCTTCATCGTCGAGCACGATTTCATCATGGCCACCTACCTCGCCGACCGCGTCATCGTCTACGACGGCGAGCCCTCTGTCGACTGCAAGGCCAACGCCCCCGAGTCCCTCCTCTCGGGCATGAACAAGTTCCTCAAGGCCCTCGAGATCACCTTCCGCCGCGACCCCACCAACTTCCGCCCGCGCATCAACAAGCTCGACTCGGTCATGGACAGCGAGCAGAAGAGGCAGGGCAACTACTTCTTCATGGACAACACGGAAGAGTAGGGAGGAGCAGGAGGGCAAAAGGGCAAAACCGAGAAGATCACGCGTGTGTGTGTGTGTGTGAGGGACAGCGCCGTTAACCAGCTGCCCCTCTCCCCGTCTTCTCTCCCCCCCCCCCTCTCCCCATTCAAACTCGTCTTCATCGCCAGGTGTTTTGTGTAAAGAGAGAGCATCATCAATCCTCGCCTCCCTCCTCCTCTCCTTGTTGGAGGAGGGCAGCCAGACAAAAAGAGAAGAGTTGCACCCTCTCCCCTCTTTCTGTCATCACCATCAGCCACTTCTGAAGTTGCTGATCACAAGCCCACTTCTGCCTGACGGCCAACCAGGAGAGCGCGCCAGAAATCCGGAAAGGTTGCCGGCGGCGGACTTGGCTCTCGGCCAACCAACCAGCGGAGCAGGACACAGCTGCAGCTCACAGCTTAAACGGGCTGGATGCATCTAGCAAACAGTAGACGAACGTCCAATGGCTTCTGAAAGGGGAATGCGGCCCCAAGACATAGAGCAGCCCGAACTGAGCAGCGACGATGACCTGTCCTCCAGCGGATCCAGCGATGATGGAGAGGTCCCTCCCTCCTTGCTGCGTTAGGGCGTTCTTGCTGATAAGGTGATGCAGGAGCAGGGCATGCAGATGTCCAACATGAAGAGAGGGAAGATCGAGAAGAACGAGGACCACACAGAGGACGAGGAAGGCGACAGCAGCAAAAAGTGGAATGAAGACACACTCTCCGGTAGCGCCACCTACGAATCCGATGGGGAAAGCGAACAAGACGACCCCAGCCACTTTCGACCAGCCCCAGCGCCTCAAGTATGACCTCTCCTGCCCTCAACTACTCCTACTTGCTTCTGGTCCTCCCAGAAGAGCAAAACCAACACATGATCTGCTACTTCGACAGAGGTCGCGCCTCATGGTGTCCATCAACTTTGCCTGGCTCACCATCAGCAGCCTTGGCGTCGTCTATGGCGACCTGGGCTCGAGCCCCCTCTACACGTGGCCCACCATCCTGAGCAACCTCGAGACGTACGAGGAAGACGACATAGTGGGTGCGATGTGCCTGCTCGTGTACAGCTTGCTCTTCATCGTCACGATCAAGTACGCGACCTTTGTCATGATGGCCGACAACAAGGGCGAGGGGGGCATCTTTGCCCTCACCTCGCTCGTACGGCCCACGCGCAAGGACATGAAGAAATACGAAGCCGACGGTGACGCGCCCCCGCGCTACATGGTGTGGATCAAGCGCGGGTGCGTGACCCTTTGCATCATCGGCGCCGGCTTCATCGTGGGCGACGGGGCCATCACCCCCGCGGTCTCTGTCCTCTCCGCTATCGAGGGTACCTCTCCGATTCACGGTTGGAGGAGCGAGGCCTAATCGACGTTGATAGGCCTCGGAGTGGCGAACGACCGGCTGGTGGACTACGAGGTTATCATGGGCATCGCCATTCTGGGCCTCCTCTTCGTCGGCCAGTCGTATGGATCATCAAAGATCGCCTTCCTCTTCGGTCCGATCATGCTCATCTGGTTCGTGTTCATCAGCGGTACGCGTTTTCCTCCCCCGTCGCCCCGGAATGCTATTGGCCATGTCACGCGACTCATGATGAGCGGTGGCTGCACCGGGGTTGCAGGCGTGGGCATCTACAACATCGTCCACTTTGAACCGGACGTGTTCAAGGCCTTCAACCCGTACTGGGGCTACCGCTACTTTGAGCGCAACGGCGCGACAGGCTTCAAAGCCCTCGGGGGCATCTGCCTGTGCTTCACTGGAGTGGAGGCCCTCTACGCCGACATGGGCCACTTTGGCCGGTGGCCCATCCGGGCGGGCTGGGGCTTCATCGTCCTCCCCAGCGTCTTGATGAGCTATTTTGGTCAAGTGCGTGTCCCCTGTGTGTGTGTGTGTGTGTGTGTGTGTGTGTGTGTGTGTGTGTGTGTGTGTGTGTGTGTGTGTGTGTGTGTGTGTGTGTGTGTGTGTGTGTGGGTGTCATGCATAATCGACGCTTGTGCAGCTGACCCACATGTTTCTGCAGGCGGCCTACCTCATCAAAAATCCCGGCACAAGTGGACCGGTGTTATTTGAGAGCGTGCCCACGCCGCTCTACTGGCCCATGATCGTGGTGGCCACCCTGGCCGCCGTCATCGGCTCGCAGTCGCTCATCAGCGCCACCTTCTCGCTCATCTCCCAGGCCATCGGCCTCGATGCATTCCCGCCGGTCGCGCTCCACCACACGAGCGCCTCCCTGCACGGCCAGGTCTACGCGCCCACGGGCAACTGGCTGCTCATGGCCGCGTGCATCGGATTGGTCCTGTTCTTCCAGAGCTCCGGAGCGCTGGCGTCGGCGTTCGGCATCGCCGTGACGGGCACGATGGCCATCACCACCGTCATCTTCGTGGTCATGGTCGTGCTGAGGTGGCCCTGGAGCGCGCTGGTGGCCGTGCCGATCGGCGCGGTCTTCTTCTTCGTGGAGACGATCTATTTCGCCGCCAACATGGTCAAGTTCGACCAAGGCGGGTGGGTCGCGCTGCTGATCGCTGCCGTTGCCATCTTCTTCATGGGCTCGTGGAAGCTCGGCCGAGCTGACGTCCAGCGCACGCTCGCGGCCAAGCGCCGCCGGAAGACCATGCGCGACGTGGTCGGTGCGTAGAGCCTCGCCCAGAGAGCTTTCCTGCGCGAGCTCCCTCTCTCGCCTCTCTCTCACGCATAGAAACACAAACACAAACACAACACCACCCAACACACACAGCGTGGGTTAACGACCCCGCCGTAACGCGGGTGCCGGGAACGGGCGTGTTCTTGGGCTCGGACGACGAGGCCGTGCCCAAGTCCCTGCTGCAGCACTTCAAGATCCACCGCTCGCTGCCCACCACGGTGGTGGCGGTCCTCTCCAAGACCATCGACCTTCCCATCATCAAGCCCGAGGCCCACCTGTCGTGCAGGGCCCTCGGCCCGGGCCTCGTCAAGCTCACCGTCCGGTAAGCCTTCTCCCCTCCCTCCCCGCTCCTCTTCTTCTACTACTTCGTCGCTGGGGGAGCTCACGCGTAACACCCTCGCGGTGTCAGGCGCGGGTTCGTGGAGAGGCGCACAGACACGGGGGAGGCCCTGCAGCATGCGGAGAACGCCGGCGTGCTGAAGGCCGACCCGGCCTCGCCGCGCTACTCCTACTTCATCTCACGACAAACCGTGGTCCTCCGGGAGGCCCGCCGTTTCTGGTCGCGTGTGAGGTCAGTCCCCACCTCTCTCTCCAGTGGGCTTCTCCCATTACTCACTGGTCCGCGTGCATCGATGCAGGCTGGGGCTCTACAACTTTATGGTGATGAGCGCACGACCACCGGCGTGCGTCTCGATGGTGATCCCCCACAACCAGCGAATCGAGTACCACGTAGAGCTCACCGTAAGCAAGCCCGTCCCGGGCAATTGCTTCATCAGCCGCTTCATCAACAAGGCACAGCACTAGAGCTGCGCTCTCGTCACAATTGTGTGTCACCCAATAAAGAAAACAAACAACCGACTGCACGAGCAGTCGACGGCGGAGAGAAGCCGCCCTCTCCTCGGTTTGCTGTTATTTTTCTGCCACCATTTCCTGCTCAATTTGATAGAGTGAGTGGACTGGTCCTAGAGGGGCAGTGAGCGCAAGATGATCAACAGCATCTTCATCCTTAACAAGAACGGGTACGTGCGCTCGCTTATTTGTGCGTGTGTGTGTAGTTGGTGTGGCTCCCTTTCCACTCTTCTTGCAACGATTCGCATAATGGCGGAAATGCAGCGGGGGGGGGGGGATTTGGGATGTGGAGTAGAGCAAAGAGTCGGGGCAATGGATGGTGGTTAAGAGAGATGTAATTTGCAGGGAGGTGATTATCGAGAAGCACTACGTGGGCCTTGTGGGGCGGGCCATCTGCGACAAGTTTTGGGATGCGGTGACAGATGTGGAGGACCTGCAGGATGTGCCCCCCGTGCTCGCCACGCCCAAGTGGTACCTCGTGCACATCCAGCACCACGGCCTCTTCTTCCTGGCCGTGGTGAAGAACGACACCCCGCCACTGCTCGTCCTCGAGTTCCTCCAACGGGTGGTCGAAGTCTTTGGCCACTACATGACCGATGTCACTGAGGAGAGCATAAAGGACAAGTTCGTCATCGTCTACCAGGTCTCTCTCTCCCCCCCCCCCCCCTCTCCTCCACCAACGCCGCTCTCCTCTACTTTCCTCTACTTGGGGGGTTCGGGGGGGGGGGGCTGGGCTTGCCCAGGCGGGTCCACTGACGGCGCGGTGGCGGTGGCGGGCAGGTGCTCGACGAGATGATGGACGGCGGGTTCCCGTTCACGACGGAGCCGAACGTGCTGACGTCGATGATCAGCAAGACCAACCTGCTGTCGGAGCTGATGGAGAACATCCCGGTGCCGGGCACGCTCAACGTGCCGCTGCCCATGAGCCTGGGCGGGAAGATCAGCATGGGCTCGCGCGCGATCAACCTCGCCGCGCCGGTGGGCACGTCGAGCCAGCTGCCCCGCGGCGCCGGCTCCACGGTGCCGTGGCGCACGGTGGGGGTCAAGTACACCACCAACGAGGTCTACTTTGACATCAACGAGGAGATCGACGCCATCATCGATCGCAACGGCCACGTCCTCCGCTGCGTGGCCCACGGCAACGTGCAGGTCAACTGCAAGCTCTCCGGCATGCCCGACCTCAGCCTCCTCTTCTACAACCCGCGCGTGCTCGAGGACGTGGCCTTCCACCCGTGCATCCGCTACTCCCGCTGGGACCAGTCGAGGCTCCTCTCCTTCGTGCCCCCCGACGGCGCCTTCAAGCTCATGGAGTATCGGTAACGCAGGCCTCCCTCTCCACTTCTTAAGGTGGCGGTTGCTGACGTGGCAAGACACACGCGTGTGTGTGTGTGTGTGTGCGTTGGTGGCGCCAGGGTGTCTTCGGGCCTGGAGATCCCGCTGTTCGTGAAGCCGCAGGTGAGCTGGACCAACGGCGGCGGCCGCGTGCACATCACGGTGGGCGCCAAGATGTCGGTGAAGCACGCCGTCGGCGACGTTCAGCTCACCATCCCCTTCTCCAAGCTCGTCTCCTCCACAAACCTCACCGCCACCGCCGGCGAGGTCCAGTACGACGAGATCAACAAAGTCTGCATCTGGTACACCACCACCCACCACCACCACCACCACCACCACCACCCACCCACCCACCCACCCACCCAACCACCAGCCACTGAACTGGGCGATGTGTCGTGGGCGAGCAGGAAGGTGGGCAAGGTGGGCCGGGAGAAGAGCCCGATCCTGTCGGGCAACATCTCGGTGCTGCCGGGGAGCCCGCAGCCCGACAGCAACCCCATCATCGAGGTCAACTTCAGGGTCAACCAGTTCTCGGCGTCGGGCATCCGCGTGGAGAGCCTCTCCCTCCACAACGAAAAGTACAAGCCCTACAAGGGCGTCAAGAACATCACCTACGCCGGAAACTTCCAGGTCCGCACGTAGTCGTGCGGTGGCGCCACCGCCTCTCTCTAGCCTCCCCAACATGTCCCCCCTTGTCCTCACCCCAATAAAACTCCGCAAAATAGTGAAAAACAAAATAATCAAACCAGAAAATCAGAAAGAGAAAAGAAAATTCCCCAGGCCAACAGCTCATTCGACAACCGCATCTGGCCCCATCGAGTAGCGAGAGGAAAGAAAATGGCAGCGGCGGTGGCATCTCGAAGTGGAGGGGGTGCGGCAGATAATGGAGCGAAGAAGCTCTTCGCGCCCACCGTCGAAGAGATCGTGCGGGATAAGCTCACACAGCTCAGTCTTCAGTACTGGGCCGGCGCCCCGGATCAGCTCCCATTCGATCCTCAGGTCGTAGAGGACATCTACACTCAGGAGCTCTCCGCGCCCCATCCATTCTCCCGTATCATGCTTCTCGAGCTCTCACACTACCTCGAAGCGTACGCTTCCCATCCATTTCGATTTGCCTTCCATTTCGGCAACGCTCAAAAATCTGCTGGCCTCACGCCATTTATAATTGGTGACGATTTTTTTTATATATATAGATTTTTGTGGCCCAACTTCGACGCCGAGAAGTCGTCGGTGGCGCATGTGGTGTCCATCTTGGTGATGGTGAACGAGAAGTTCCGCGAGAACGTGTCGGCGCCGTGGGCGTGCTTCCAGGAGGACGAGGCGCGGTTCGGCCGCTTCTTCCAGCGTGTGCTCGGCCTGCGCGACGAGCGACAGCTGTCCACGCGCGAGGAGGCCACCTACCTCCTCTTCCTCATCAACGCCTTCCAGAGCCTCGAGAACCCGATGGTCCGCACCGAGTGCCTCAAGTACTTGCCCCCTCCCCCCCTCTCACGCGCGATCGCATCGAGCGCTTACCGTTCTTGCGCGCGCGCGCGTGTGTGTGTCTCCCCCCCCCCCGGGCGTGAGCAGGCTGGTCTACCTCCCGCTCTGGCTGTCGGTGGCCGAGGGGCGCGTGGAGGAGGAGGTGCGCGCGCTTCCGCCGCGAATCCAGGAGCGATGGAAGAAGCTCAAGGCGGCCAGCAAGAAGAAGACGAAGAAGACGAAGAAGAACGACCCGGCGCGCACGTTCGTCCCGGGCCTCCTGCGCTACTTCCTGGACCTCCTCGCCGGGCTCGAGGAGGAGCAGACCGAGGGCAAGGGGGAGGAGGATGAAGAGGAGGATGAGGAGCGCAGCGCGCGCGTGGCCTACTGCGAGCGGTTCGTGGAGTGGCTGATCGACCTCGAGTCGCAGCTGCCCACGCGGCGGTTCTTCCACCTGGTGCTGCAGGACGCGCACGTCGTGGAGCGGTGCCGCCTGTCGGCCTTTGGCAAGCGCGCCGAGGGCAGCCTGTTCCACCAGCTCGTCGACATGCTGGCGGCGTTCGCGGCGTTCGACGTCAACAACTACTCGGGGGAGGCGCTGTCGGACGAGCAGGCCACGTCGCTCCACTGCCGGCGCATCCACGCGCTGCAGCGGGCGGCGTTCAAGCTGTTCCCCGAGGAGCTCCGCCCGCTGGCCATGTCCAACATCGGCGCCGTGCAGGCG
>JANDJZ010001213.1:0-12840 GCA_027943245.1 Acanthamoeba sp. SK_2022b | reverse complement strand
GGCGCTGTCGAACCGGTTGTTCGGCGCGGTTCAGTTCGCCGTCTTCACCTCTTTGGCCCTGCTGATCGGCACCCTGGGGCGGGCGCCGCTCGGCGAACTGGTGGACCGGGCAGGGTTTGCGCCCATGTTCCAGTTCGCCGCCGCGCTGGGTCTGATCGCCGTGCTGTTCTGCGCGCTGGAATGGATCAGGCTGACGCTGGAAACCCGCAAGGCGGCCAAGTCCATCAGCGCTTGAGGAAGCCGCCGATCATTCCGCCCAGGCCGCCAAAACCGCCCGGCAGTTTGTTCAACAGGTCATCGGCCCCGGCGGTCTGACCGCCCGGCGTCAGCCGGTCGATGGCCTCGGGCAACAGTCCGGCCAGGGTTTCGCTGGCCTGTTGCGGCGAGATGCCCATCTTGGCGGCGATGTCAGCGATAGGGCCATGGCCGATGACGGCCTGGATCTGCTCGGCCGAAATTGCGGCGTTGGCGCCCTTGCCGACCCAGGAGCCGACCACGTCGCCGAGCCCGGCCTGGTTGAATTTCTCCACCAGACCGCCGACGCCGCCCTGCCCTTTCAGCAGATCGCCCAGACCGCCCGCGGCGTCATCGCCCAGACCGTTCAATACGCCGCTGTCACGAGAGTCTTATGGTCCGTCTCCTGCTGAGGCCGTCCGAGCATAACACCGCTAATACAGACGGCCGAGAACGACTGTTCCCGCAGGATCGGCCGGTCGGCAGGGCGTCGCCCCGACTATTTCTTGGCGCTCTCGGCGGTCGAGCTGACGGCCGAACCCGCCGCCGCCACATCGCGTCCGACGCCGGAAATGGTGTTGCAGGCCGACACGGCCAGGGCGGCGGCGACGACGGACAGAGCGATGATCTTGCGCATGGAGAGAACCCCTTCTTGTATGGTCAAGCTGTCGAAACGCCGATCGCGGTTTCCGGTTGCATGGCCTTGGCGGCGGACAGCGACGGAACACCGCAAGGCCGAAACGGCGCAGGCCATTGCGCCGGGCGCCGATGGCGTCGAAGCTGCCCGCTTCGCTTCTGAGGGGTTGTTGATGCGTCGTTTCCTGATTTCGTCCGTGGCCGTCATGGCCGTCCTGCCCGGTGCGCCGGCCTTGGCCCAGACCACGCCTGTCGCTCCGGCCGCAGCGGCCCAGAGCGAGGACGCCCGGCTGAACGCCTTCTTCGAACAGGCCTTCCAGGCCCGCATCGCCCTCAGTCCCCAGTCAATGACCGCCCTGGGCCTGAAGACGGATTACGACAAGCTGGATGATGTCTCCGACGCCGCCGCGGACCGGGCCCTGGCGCTGCAGGAGGCCCAGTTGGCCCAGATGAAGGCCCAGTTCGATCCGGCCAAGCTCAGCCCGCAGGCGAAACTATCGTGGCGGATGTTCGAATACGGCGTTGAACAGGCCCGTACCTCCAACCAGTGGCGCAACTGGAGCTTCCAGTTCACGGCCATGGGCAATCCGACGACCAGCCTGCCGATCTTCCTGATCAATAATCACCGCGTCGCCAGCGTCTCGGACGCCGAGGCCTATGTGGCCCGTCTGAACGACGCCGAGCGCCAGATGGATCAGGTCGCCGCCACCCTGAAGACGCGCGCCGCCGCCGGCGTCGTCTCGCCCCGGTTCGTCTTCCAGCCCTCGCTGGACAGCACCCGCAACGTCATCACCGGCGCCCCGTTCGACACCGGCGCCGACAACCCGGTCTGGGCCGACTTCCAGAAGAAGGTCGCTGCCCTCGACACGGACCAGGCGGCCAAGGACCGGCTGCTGGCCTCGGCCCGCACCGCCCTGACCGGCTCCTACAAGCGCGGGTTCGAGACGGTCCTGACCGCCCTGACCCAGGTTCAGCCTCAAGCCGACAGCGACGCAGGCGTCTGGCGCCTGCCGGACGGCGAGGCCTATTACAACGCCCGCCTCCAGCTCTCGACCACGACCGACCTGACCGCCGACCAGATCCACCAGACGGGCCTGCAAGAGGTCGCCCGCATCCAGCGCGAGATGGAGGCGGTCAAGGCCCAGATCGGCTTCACCGGCTCGCTGCAGGACTTCTTCGTCTTGCTGAAGACCGATCCGCGCTTCCAGTATCCGAACACGGCTGAGGGCAAAGAACAGTATCTGACCGACGCCCGCGCCTTCGTCGCCCAGGTGATGGACGTGGCGCCGCAGTGGTTCTCGACCCTGCCCAAGGCGGCGCTGGAGGTCCGCGCGGTCGAACCGTTCCGCGAGGCGACGGCGGCCATCGCCTTCTATAACGCCCCGGCCCCTGACGGTTCGCGCCCCGGCATCTACTACGTCAACCTGTCGGACATGACCCAGGTCCTGAAGCCCCAGATTGAGGCATCAGCTATCACGAGGGCGCGCCGGGCCACCATTTCCAGATCGCCTATGCGCAGGAGATCGAGGGCCTGCCGCGTTTCCGTCGTTTCGGGGGTTACGGCGCATACGCCGAGGGTTGGGGACTTTATGCAGAGCGTCTGGGCAAGGAGATGGGCTTCTATCAGGACCCCTATTCCGACTTCGGCCGTCTCTCGACCGAGCTGTGGCGGGCGGTGCGCCTGGTGACCGACACGGGCCTGCACGCCAAACGCTGGAGCCGTGAACAGGCGATCGACTATTTCCGCCAGAACTCGCTGCTGTCGGAACGCGACATCGTCAAGGAAGTCGAGCGCTACATCACCAACCCCGGCCAGGCGACCAGCTACAAGATCGGCGAACTGAAGATCGAGGAACTGCGCGACAAGGCCCGTGCGTCCCTGGGCGACCGCTCCGACATCAAGGACTTCCACGCCGTTGTGCTGGGTTCCGGCTCCGTGCCGCTGGACGTGCTGGAGGATCAGGTCAACGCCTGGATCGCAGCGGGCGGCGGCAAGCCAGCGAACTAAACGGCCTCTCCCTCCCCCTCGGGGGAGGGTGGTCGCGTAGCGACCGGGTGGGGACGGCAAGGCGACGCATTCGAGGCGCGTCACGCGCTTGGCCGCCGTTCCTCCCCACCCGGCTTCGCTGCGCTCAGCCACCCTCCCCGGCACGGGGAGGGAAAGCTCAGAGTCGGAGTTTTCCGACTTTATGTGTATGAGCCGCCGCCATGCCCTTCACTGCGACCGTCCTGACCATGTTCCCCGACGCCTTTCCCGGCCCGCTCGGCGTGTCGCTGATCGGCACGGCCTGGCGCGAGAGGGGGCTGTGGGAGCTTGAAACGGTTGACATCCGCGCCTTTTCCACAGATACGCGCGGCTTCCTGGACGACACTCCTGCGGGTGGCGGGCCAGGTGCTGTGCTTAAGGCGGACGTTGTGGCTCGGGCGGTCGATAGCCTGTCGGGACCAAAGCGGCCGCTTTTGTACATGAGCGCCAGGGGCAGGCCCCTGACCCAGGCGCGCGTCAAGGAATGGGTCTCGCCTGAAAAGGGTGGGGCCGACGGGATCGTCGTGCTGTGCGGCCGTTTCGGTGGACCAGCGGGTGCTTGACGCACGCGGGTTCGAGGAGGTCTCGGTCGGAGACGCGGTTCTCGCCGGCGGCGAGGCGGCGGCGATGGTCGCGATCGAGGCGTGCGTAAGACTGATCCCCGGCGTGCTCGGCTCAGGCGACAGCCTGTCGTCGGAAAGCTTCGAGGATGGGCTTCTGGAACACCCGCAGTACACGCGGCCGCGGACGTTCGAGGGGCTGGATATTCCCGAGGTGCTGCTGTCGGGCGACCACAAAAAGGTCGACCAATGGCGTCAGGCGCAACGGGAGCTAACGACGCGAGAGAGACGTCCAGACCTCTGGGCGGCCCATCTCGCCAAATCACAGGTAAAGAGCGCAAAGCTCGAGGAGAAATAGAATGAATATCGTTCAGCAGATCGCTGCCGAAGAAAAAGCCCGCGTTCTGGGCGACCGCAAGATCCCGGACTTCCAGCCCGGCGACACCCTGCGCGTCAACGTGAAGATCAAGGAAGGCGAGCGCGAGCGCGTTCAGGCCTTCGAAGGCGTCTGCATCGCCCGTGACGGCGGCGGCGTGAACGAGACCTTCACGGTCCGCAAGATTTCGTTCGGCGAAGGCGTCGAGCGCAAGTTCCCCATCCTGTCGCCGAACGTCGAGTCGATCGAAGTGAAGCGCCGCGGCGTCGTGCGTCGCGCCAAGCTGTACTACCTGCGCGACCGTCGCGGTAAGTCGGCGCGCATCGCCGAGCGTCAGACGGTTCGTCCGGCCAAGGGCGCCGTCGTTCCGGTCACCGGATCGGCCGACAAGCCCAGCGAAGAAGCATAAATCCTGCTTCTGACGGAATAGACGAAGGCCCCGGCGATCGCGCCGGGGCCTTTTTCTTTGGACGATGCGGATCCGCTAGTTCGGAAACAGCGGGTTGGAGGCGTCGCGCTGGCCCTCCAGGCTGTGTTTCAGCCCCTCCATCTGATCGTGCCCGGTCTTGATCGCGGCATAGGCGCGGCGAATGATCTCGCGCGTGGTGGCCGAGATGGCGCCGTCCTCCAGCGACTTCTCGAACTTGTCGGCGATGAAGTTCTCGCCGCTGTTGATCGAACCGACGACGGAATCATCATTGCGCAGCAGGGCGTGTTTCACGTCCAGAAAGGCGCGGTGGGCCTTGGCCAGAATGGAGCCGGATGATTCTGGATCACCGCCCAGGCCGCGCACGGCGGCGGACAGGTCGTCGACCACCTTGGCGCGTTCAGCGCTGCGGCGTTCGAACAGGTCGCGATAATGGGCGTCCTGGGTTTCCCCGGCAGCTTCGCGATAACCGTCGGCGCTGTCCAGCGTGGTTTCGATCAGTCCGTTCAATACCTTGATGTCGTGGGCGTTGGGATTGCTCATCTCGTCGTCCTTCGGCGTTCAGCCTTCCGCAAATGCGGTCAAACGGCGAAATGGACAGAGGCGGCGAAGGTTGCCGCCCACGCCATCAAAACAAGGTCACAGCTTGGTGCGCAGCGACCAGAGTTCAGGGAAGCAGCGCTTGGTCAGGGTCGAGGCCAGATATGCCGCCCCTTCCGTCCCGCCCGTCCCACGACGACGACCGATGATCCGCTCGACCGTGACTACATGCTTGTGCCGCCAGGTCAGAAGGGCGTCGTCCAGATCGACCAGCTTCTCGGCCAGCTGATACAGGGGCCACCAGCGCTCGGTGTCGCGATAAACCTCCAGCCAGGCCGCCTCGACCGCCTCTGACGGCTCATAGGGCTGGGTCACGTCGCGGTTCAGCACCGAGACGGGCACAGGCAGGCCCGCGATGGCCAACTGGGCCAGGGCGTCGTCATACAGGCTGGGCGCGGCGATGGCGGCCTTCAGCGCCTCATGGGCTTGCGGCCGATCGACATGGAACTTCAGGAAGCTGGAGTCCTTCAGGCCCAGCATCGCCTCGAAACGGCGGAACTGATCGCTCTGGAAACCGGACGACGACCCGAGCGAACCGCGAAACCGCAGATAGTCGGACGGGGTCATGGTCGACAGGATGTCCCAGCTCTGGGTCATCACGGCCTGGATGCGCGACACCCGCGCCAGGCTCTTGTAGGCGGGCACCAGATCGCCGCTGCGCACCATGGTCTGGGCCAGGGCCACCTCGTGCAGAATCTGTTTGAGCCACAGCTCCTTGGTCTGATGGATGACGACGAACAGCATCTCGTCGTGTTCGTCCGACAGCGGGTGCTGGGCCGAAAGCAGGTCGTCCAACGCCAGATAACCGGCGTAGGTGATGTCGCTGGATTGGGTCATGCCACGCCTATCGCCTGCAAGGGGATGGCGCGCAAGTCGGGCTTAATGCTGGCCCGGCGCCTGGGGCTGGGGTTGGGCGGTCGCATTGGCGGCGATCTGGCGGCCCGCGTCGAAGGCGTCGCGCGCGCCTTTGTAGATGAAGCCGTAGGTCGGATAGACGGTGGTGCCCAGGCCGTTGATCGGGTTGTACCAGACCTTGACCTGCGACCAGTCGTTGGCGGGCGAGACGTCGACGACGGTGACGTTCTCCTCGACCTTGCCGCGGCTGCCGCCCCAGTTGGCGTGGGTCACGCGGACCACGCGGTCGGTCAGGATGTCGGAGACGACGGCGACGTGGCCCCGGCTCATGCGGCCTTCGGGGCGGAAGACCAGGACCGAACCGGTTTCAGGCGCCTTGCCGGTGCGGAAGTTCGAGGTGGCCTGACGCCACCAGGTCCAGGCATCGCCGAAGATGTTGATGCCCGAAAACATGCGCGCGAAGGTCACGCACTGCCAATACGGCTCGCTGGCGTTCGCGGCGGATGGGACGGCGCCCAGCGTGACGAAACCTAGGGTCGCTGCAACCGCAGCGGCTTTGAGCCGTTTAAACATGCTGTAACTGTATGCTGCCCGTCGTTGTGGCGGTTACACCACACCACGTCAGGATTGAAAAACCCTTTCCGGCGTATCGTCGTTGGATTTTTTCTGACTTGACGACTTTTTCCGCCGATCGGCCATCCCCCGCAAAGCCTTGCGGGCCGGGCGTTCGACCAGGTGATAGGACACCGCCGCCACGACCGGCAAAAGCGCCAGAATCGCCAACCACACAAAAATGTGAAGTTGCTTGTCCGGGGCGTCCGTCAGCTTGGCCGCGAGATTGATCGACAGCAGCTTCCACGGCACGCAGACCATATAGACCGAATAGCTGATCTCCCCCAGATAGACGGCGGGTCTGGACGCCAGCACCCCGGCCCGCTCGTTCGGCAGCGAGGCCAATGACAGGATTAGCGCGCCGGCGAACAGGACGGTGATCCCGTCCCACAGACCCAGGGCGGCGCTCAGGACCATCAGGGCGAAGGAGGCCGCCGACGCCGTCCACGGCGCCTTCAGCGGGGCCTTGCGGTAAACCAGGTACAGGGCGCAGCCCAGGGCGAAGCAAGGCACGATCCGCAGCGCCCCCCAGCGGAAGGTCGCCTCGGTCAGGGGGAAGCCCGCAACCTGTTCGAACACGAAATAGAGCACGGTCAGGAAGGCCGCCGCCCCTACGACCGCCGCCACCGGCTTGTCGCGCAGCCGCCAGAAGACAAAGGCGAACAGGGGGAAGCACAGATAGGCGAACCATTCCGCCGAGATCGACCAGGACGGATGGTTCCACCCCGCCACCGGCGCCAGCCCCCAGGCGTGCAGCATCAGCAGATTGGCCGGCAGCGCAGGCCAGCTCAGCACATTGCCGTCCACGCTCATGCCCGCGATCAGGGCCACGGCGGCCAGAAGCCCCACCCCGATCAGGGTCGCCAGATGCAGCGGATAGACCCGCGCGATCCGCGCCCACAGGAAGCCGCGATACGAGAACTGCTTCTCGCCCGCCGCCTGCAGATAGACGTGGCTGAGGATGAAGCCGGACAGGACGAAGAACAGTTCGACCCCCAGATAGCCCTTGTCCACCAGGCCGGACCGCCCGGCGCCCGCCAGGTTTTCCCAGAAGGTGTAGATGGCCACCCAGATCGCCGCGCCGCCGAAGCGCAGGGCTGATGGGGCGAAGATCAGCGGAAAAGTCTGACGGGGGTCATGGTCTCACCTTGGCACGACAGCCTTTTCGAACCGTGAAGGCGCGCAAAGGTTGTGCCTGAGGCGAGCCCCGGCCTTCAGATCAGCGGCGGGCGGGACATTCGACCCGTCCGAGCCCCGCTTGCGGCGCCTCCATGGGGATCGGCAAGGGGCGCATCCGGCGGCGCGGCTGGCGGCGCTGGATCGTGCGGGCGATCAGGGCGATCTCGTCCACCCATCCCCACACGGGTTCCTTATGTGTGCGGTGCATTTCTTCCATGGCTTGATCTCCTTTCCTGTCGCCATATTGGGCTTGACGCGGAGGTCTGACAAACGAGACCATGGCGGCGATACATAAGGCCAGCCTATGTCAGACAGTCTTTCCCGCATTCCCCTGGACGCCCTGCGCGTGTTCGAGGCGGCGGCGCGCCTGCTCAGCTTCACCCGCGCCGCCGAGGCCCTGGGCATGACCCAGGCCGCCGTCAGTTGGCGCATCCGCGATCTGGAGGAGCGGCTGGGCCGCGCCCTGTTCGTGCGCGGCGCCCGGCAGGTGGCGCTGACGCCGGAGGGGGAACGGCTGGGCTCGGCGGCGACCGAGGCCATCAGCCTGCTGCGCCGCGCGGTGACGGAGGTCACTGACGCCGATCAGGGCGTGCTGGCCATCACCACCCTGCAGACCATGGCGACCCAGTGGCTGGCGACGCGGCTGGGCGGCTTCCAGCTGGCCAATCCCGATCTGGCGGTGCGGGTCGACACCAGCTCGACCCTGTCCACCCTGGGCGGCGACGGGCTGGATTTGGCGATCCGGTTCGGTTCAGGCCGCTGGCCGGGGCTGGAGAGCCGCTTTCTGATGCCGGGCGTCTTCACCCCCCTGTGCACCCCCGCCATGCGCGACCGGCTGAACCTGACGCGGCCTGAAGACCTCAAACACGCCCATCTGATCGGCGAACCGACGGAATGGACCGCCTGGTTCGCCGCCGCCGGGGTCGCGCCCGCAGACACCGCCGCCCCGCCGCGCCTGACCGCCGACAATCAGGCGATGGAGGTCGCCGCCGCCATGGGCGATCAGGGCGTCGCCCTGGGGTCGCCCATTCTCTATGCGCGCGAAATCGAGCAGGGCCTTCTGGCGCGCCCCCTCACCCAGACCATCGCCCTGGCCGAGGGTTACTGGGTCTGCTACCCGCCCGGCCGCCGCCTTCAGCCCAAGATCGCCCGCTTCCGCGACTGGATTCTGGCCACCGCCCGCGACGACCCCCGCGTGGTCGAAGGCGCCCGTCTGGCCGGGCGCGAGATCGGTGAAGCGGGCGGCTGAACAAACAAAAAGGGCGGAGCCTTGCGGCCCCGCCCTTCTGCATTTCAGCAACGGTTGGCTTGGACTTAGAAGTCCATGCCGCCCATGCCGCCCATGCCGCCCATGTCGGGAGCAGCAGCGCCGCCGCCCTTCTTGGGTGCGTCAGCGACAGCGGCTTCCGTCGTGATCAGGATGCCGGCGACCGAAGCGGCGTCCTGCAGAGCCGTGCGGACGACCTTGGCGGGGTCGATGACGCCCATCTTGACCAGATCGCCGTATTCTTCGGTCTGGGCGTTGAAGCCGAACGAGGCTTCGTTGTTCTCCAGCACCTTGCCGACGACGATCGAACCTTCGACGCCTGCGTTTTCCGAGATCTGACGGATCGGAGCCTGCAGGGCGCGACGGATGATGGCGATGCCGGCGTTCTGGTCGGCGTTGTCGCCCTTGACGTCAGCCAGGATCTTCGAAGCCTTCAGCAGCGCAATGCCGCCGCCGGGAACGATGCCTTCGTCAGCCGCGGCGCGCGTGGCGTTCAGGGCGTCGTCGACGCGATCCTTCTTTTCCTTCACTTCGACTTCGGTCGAACCGCCGACGCGCAGAACAGCGACGCCGCCGGCCAGCTTGGCCAGACGTTCCTGCAGCTTTTCCTTGTCGTAGTCGGACGTGGTGTCTTCGATCTGGCGCTTGATCTGGGCCACGCGGGCTTCGATCTCTTCCTTGCCGCCAACGCCTTCGACGATGGTGGTGTCTTCCTTGGTGATCGAGACCTTCTTGGCTTTGCCGAGCATGTCCAGCGTGACCGACTCAAGCTTGATGCCCAGGTCTTCCGAGATGACCTGGCCGCCCGTCAGGATGGCGATGTCTTCCAGCATGGCCTTGCGGCGGTCGCCGAAGCCCGGAGCCTTGACGGCGGCGACGCGCAGGCCGCCGCGCAGCTTGTTGACGACCAGGGTCGCCAGGGCTTCGCCTTCGATGTCCTCAGCGATGATCAGCAGCGGACGGCCCGACTGCACCACAGCTTCCAGGATCGGCAGCATGGCCTGCAGCGAGGTCAGCTTCTTCTCGAACAGCAGGATGAGCGGCTCTTCGAGAACAGCCTCCATCTTGTCGGCGTTGGTGATGAAGTAGGGCGACAGGTAGCCGCGGTCGAACTGCATGCCTTCGACGACGTCGACGGTGGTGTCGGCGGTCTTGGCTTCTTCGACGGTGATCACGCCCTCGTTGCCGACCTTGGCCATCGCCTGAGCGATCAGCTCACCGATTTCCGAGTCGCCGTTGGCCGAGATGGTGCCGACCTGCGCGATTTCCGAGTTGTTGGAGACCGGCTTGGAGTTCGACTTGATCTCTTCCAGCACCAGGCCGACAGCCTTGTCGATGCCGCGCTTCAGGTCCATCGGGTTCATGCCGGCGGCGACGGCCTTCAGGCCCTCTTGCACGATGGCCTGAGCCAGGACGGTTGCGGTGGTGGTGCCGTCGCCCGCCTTGTCGTTCGTCTTCGAAGCGACTTCGCGGATCATCTGGGCGCCCGCGTTCTCGAAGGCGTCTTCCAGCTCGATCTCTTTGGCGACCGAAACGCCGTCCTTGGTCGAGCGCGGGGCGCCGAAGGACTTCTGGATCACGACGTTGCGGCCCTTGGGACCCAGGGTCACCTTGACGGCGTTGGCCAGGACGTTGACGCCGCGCAGCATCTTGTCGCGCGCGTCGGTGTTGAACTGTACGATTTTAGCGGCCATGCGGGCTGCTCCTATCTAGGATTTTATTGAAGAAGGTCGTCGACGCGGGTGCTTAGGACAGCACGCCCAGAACGTCGGATTCCTTCATGATGATCAGGTCTTCGCCGTCGATCTTCACTTCCGTGCCCGACCACTTGCCGAACAGGATGCGGTCGCCAGCCTTCAGTTCCAGAGCATTGACCTTGCCGCTGTCGTCGCGGGCGCCGGGGCCGACGGAGACGACTTCGCCTTCCTGCGGCTTTTCCTTGGCGGTGTCGGGGATGATGATCCCGCCCTTGGTCTTGGATTCTTCTTCAACGCGCTTGACCAGCACGCGGTCGCCGAGCGGACGAAACGCCATCGGACTTCTCCCTGATGAAACCCCCGAAATCGGGGCATTCTGAAACGGTGAGCGGCGCCCTCGCGATCGCCGTTTTGGCAGCCGACCGGCGAGAGTGCTAACGCATCGGGCAAGTAGGGGGACTGGGTGACACCGTCAAGACAATGGCGGAAAACAAACCGCCGCACCCCGACGCCCAGGACGCGGATTTGATGGGTCCGCGCCCCCCGACGCCCCATCAGGCGATGAACTGAAGATGAACGTGCGCCTCAGCAGCACGTTCAGACGGTACCCGTTAAAAAGAGCTCAGACCATCGGTCATGAACAGTGTGTTCGGCCGGTTCACCGTTTCAGAGGAGACAGCGCCGTGAAGACCATCAGCAAGATCGCCGCCACCGCCTTCGTTCCGCTCATGGCTGTCACCATCATGGCCGCCAGCCCCGCCGACGCCCAAAGCCGCTACCGCGACTATCGCGACAACGGCCATAACGGCCGCGACGACACAGGCCGCAACGCCCTGCTGGGCGCCGCCATCGGCGGCATCGCCGGGGCCATCTATGGCAATGGCGACGGCAGCTATGTCGCAGGCGGCGCCCTGGCCGGCGCAGCCCTGGGGGCCGTAGCCTCCAACCGCGGCTCCAACTGCGAATACTACCGCGGCGGCCAGTGCTACCGGAACCAGGGCCACTGGGAGCGTGAGCACGGCATCAACAGCCGCAACGGCGGTTACGACTACCGCTACGGCCCCGACCGCCGCGACTATCGCTACGACCGTCGGGACTATGGCCGCGATAACCGCCGCGACTACCGTTACGACCGCCGCTGGTAAGCGACGACAGGTCGAGAATGAGGAAAGGGCGCTTCGCAGGGAGCGCCCTTTTTCGTTGCTAGTTCATCAGACGGGTCATCAGGGCGGCGGTGGACGGGTCCAGATCGGCGGACGGGCCGCCTGCGTGGACGTCCTTCAGGATCGCCTTGGCCAGCACCTTGCCCAGTTCGACGCCCCACTGGTCGAAGCTGTTGATGTCCCAGATCACCCCCTCGACGAAGGTCTTGTGCTCATAAAGCGCGATCAACGCGCCCAGCGCCTGGGGCGTCAGCCGCTCCATGACGATGGCGGTCGAGGGACGGTCGCCGGTGAAGGTGCGGTGGGTCGAAAGCCGGGTCGCCTCTTCTTCCGACAAGCCTTGCGCCAGACCTTCGGCCTTGGCGGCCTCGGTCGACTTGCCCACCATCAAGGCCTGTCCCTGGGCCAGGGCGTTGGACCAGAGCGGCGATTCCGGCGCGTCCTCATGGGTGCGGGCCACGATCACGAACTCGGCGGGCACGACCTGCGGTCCCTGGTGGATCTGCTGGAAGAAGGCGTGCTGGCCGTTGGTGCCGGGTTCGCCGAACACCACCGGGCAGGTCTGGCGCGTGACCGGCGTGCCGTCGCGATGCACCCGCTTGCCGTTCGATTCCATCTCCAGCTGCTGCAGGAAGGACGGCAGGCGGCGCAGCGCATGGGCATAGGGCGCAACCGTCCGCGCCGGACGGTTCAGACCATCGACATTGAACACCTGGGCCAGGGCCAGCAGCACCGGCGCATTCTTCTCCAGCGGCGCCGAGGCGAAATGGTCGTCCATCGCCGACGCGCCGTCCAGCAGGCCCTGGAACACATCCCAGCCCAGGGCGATGGCGCAGCTCAGGCTGACCGCCGACCACAGCGAATACCGCCCGCCGACCCAGTCCCGGAAAGCAAATGTGCGGCCGCAGCCGAACTGGGCCGCCTTGTCCGGCGCTGCCGTCACGCCGATGAAATGTTTTGTCATCCCGTCCGCAGGCAGGGCCGCCGCCAGCCACGCCTTGGCCGCCTCGGCATTGGCCAGGGTCTCCTGCGTGGTGAAGGTCTTGGACACCACCACCACCAGCGTCGTCTCGGGATCCAGCCCGGTCAGGGCCTCGGCCATGTCGCGCGGGTCGATATTGGCCACGAATCTCAGGTCGATGGCCGGGTCCAGCGGGCGCAGGGCGTCCCAGACCACGCGCGGCCCCAGATCCGATCCGCCGATGCCC
>JANDJZ010001212.1:0-13248 GCA_027943245.1 Acanthamoeba sp. SK_2022b | reverse complement strand
GTCAAGGTGTGCCACAAGAAGGAGAAGCACGAGGACAAGTGCAACAAGAAGGATGAAGACTGGAACTGAGGAATCAGTCTGACCCTCGTTTTTGGCCGCTGGCCCACCAATACAATCACAATCGACTTGATTCTCTGACACACGCGATGCCTTATTGTCCAATGTACTCCGCAACCTCAACTCGCAGCCTTCTTATTGTGTGTGTGTTGAGTCAAAAACAACAGGATTGATCGATGGCAGAGAAGGAAGCAGAGAAGGACGCCAACACCGATGATGACGGAGCATGTTGGTATGTGCCCGATGATCGTTTGAATGATCAACGTTTCCTTTGCCATGCAGCACAAGGTGCTGGCCTGCCAACACACACAAGGAGGACAGCTGCCCCACCCACACGCATGGTTGTCCGTTTAAGGTGCACCACCCTCGAATAATCACGTCGCACATGATAAAGGAGTTTCTTGACGAGAACAGGCGGAACGCTTGTGTACACGATTTACTGCTAGAGGGAAAGATAGTGGCAGGAAGCGTAGGAGGAGAGAAGAAGAGGAGGGCAGAGAGAAGGGGTAGGGTGTCTATATCACATACTATATGCAATCTCGGTTGTGCTGGGGCGGGTGGGGCAGTGCGATCGACCGCGCGACTAGTCGTGGTGCGGGTGGTTGTGGACCTGCGGCGGCTGGCCTCCGGGCAGGGGGACCGGCTGGGCCATCGCCACCGGCTGCCAGGTCGGAACGAGCGAGTAGAGGAACGGCAAGAAGATGTTCTCCACCTCCTTCCACAGTCCCGCTCGCGCCGGCTGCTGGGCGGCGGCGGCGGGCGGGGCAGAGGCTGCAGCATCCCTGTCGGCCTGTGGCAGCGGCGCGTCGGCCGCCGGTTCTGGGACAGCCGCAGGCGGGGGAGCCTGCTCGGCGGCCGGCGCAGGCGCAGCGGCGGCGGCGGGACGGTTGAGTCGCGGGAAGAGGCCCATCTGATAACTGTCCAGGCCACGCGAACGCGTAAGCACAGCACAGCAGACGACACACGACACGACACGACACGTGCGAATGAACAAAGAAGAAGAAGAGAAAAGACGTACAGGTACACGATGAAGGCGCCGAAGCAGAGAATGGACAGACGGGTGGAGCCGCCGCCTTGGGAGAGGATGTAGATGAAGACGACAAGCTTCACCAGAAGCGACCAGTTCTGGCGGCCCAGCAGACCGGGGCCGGCAGGTCGGGGAGGCGCCGCTGCGGGCGCGGCCTGCTGCTGCGGCGGCGGAGGAGCGGCAGCCGCAGCCGGAGCGGGGACAAACTGTGGTCGGGCAAAGGGCGGCGCCACGCCGTTGCCCGGCACAAACCTCGGGTGAGGCTGGCCGTTGAGGGGAAGAGGCTGCGGGACGTTGTGCTGGGCACCCAACCCCGCCGGGGCAGACCTTCGCAGGTCCTGTTGTTTGTTCGGAACAGAAAAAGAAAAAGAAAAGGTCGATTTAAATGTGTAATTAGAAAGTGCTCTAGAAGTCGAGATGGAATTCTTTGGGGAGAGAGACGTACGGGCTGTACATGAATCCTGTTTATAACTGGAGAAGAGGAGAGGCCGCTAGAAGAAGAATGGAGAGAGGGAGGAGGAAGAACAAGATGCACGGCCTGGGGTGTCTTTGCATCATACTGCATTCATTGGTATGATTAGTGACTGTTTGGTGAGACACTTCTTTGCCTGCGATGATGTACCTTGCTGGCGGTGATGAGGTGGAGAAGACTCTGAGATCCATCATTGAGGAGTCGGCCCGCAAAGATGAGTTTCTGTTGCGTGGGGGCGGGATGACTAGGGTAGCTCTCCTGCAGCTTACTTTTAAGATCGCCCACCGTCGCGGCGTCCGAGAGTTCGATAGGGAAGTCGGGCTGTCCCGCATTCTTTACCACCAATCGCACCATTTTGCAATCCAAAAATCCTTAGTGTACACTTACAGCTCTTCCTTCTAGGCTTAGATGTTTTGATTTTGCCGGAGCGCCTCTTTTTCTCCACTTGTGTGATGGTCAGTCTGTATGAATAGGCTGAGGCTTTCTGTTGTTCGGCGGAGGCGTGAGGGAGTGGCTGCCCAATCAGCGCCGTTGTGACGTCACACCAATGGCCGGCTTTTTTGTGCTTTCAAGTTATGAATGGCATTTTACAGAAAATAGCCCAGATAATAAAGAAAAGAAAAGGAAATGCGATTGTGCGACTGAGAATGGCAGAGACAGATGGCAAAGCGATGGAGGAGCTCCTCTTCGGCGCTTCCGATGACGACAGTGACGACCTTGGGCTCGACGATCTCGGCTCCGCTGCAGGAGAGAAATCTGGCGACGACGATAATGATGACCTGGATGATGTGCTGAATGAGGAGGTGGTCATAGAAGACGTAGATGTGGACGATGATTCGAATACGAGTGCTCCGCCAAAGTCTAATTTGCCCTCAGATAACGAAGAGAAGAGCGCCAAGAAAGACGAGGAGGAGTCAGAGGACAAGGCCGAGGCCAACTTCAAGGACCTCTTTGGATCTGATGACGAAGAGGAAGATGCGGCACGCGAAGAAGATGAACAAGTCACGCAGCGCTATGGTGGGAGGGATGAAGATCGCGAACTGGACAGCGAGGACGAGGATCGGTACCGACGCAGCGATTCGCAGTACTCCAGGTTTTCAGCCCCCCCCCCGCATTTTTTGAGGCCATTTGGGCCTTCACGGCTGAGTGGCCTCGTCATTGATGATTTTTGATGATTATGTAGAGCCGACGAGGGACGCAACGAGGAGCAGTACATCGAGAACACGCGCCTTCCTCGCCCACCTCCTGGCGCCAAGGTGCGGCAGCCCCCTCTCAGCAGTGACGCCGATCAAAGCAAACGTAGCGGCTACCTGACGCGTCGTTGTGCGTGGCGGGCATCAGCTGTTCTACGTCAAGCTGCCCAACATTTTGGGGTTGGACCAGCGACCTTTCGATCGAGACACCTTCGAAGCTGTCGATGAAGACGAGCTCGTCGAAGGACCAGAGGGTATGGCCTCCCTCCCCCCTTCTTCGCACACAGCTGCATGCGTTGCGTGTGTGCATGTGCCCGCGCGTATGGATCGCTAACGCTGGCCGCTGGCCACGAGCAGGACAGAAGGTGAAGCCCTTGCCGCCGGAGACCATCATGAGGTGGCGATACGTTACCGACAAGTATGGCCAGCAGGTATTCCACTCTCTCATCCCTCTCTCCCCTTTGATTCGAGCGTTGGGGGGGGGGGCGGTTACTGACCAGCCGCTTTGTCCCGTAGAAGCGGGAGAGCAACGCGCGCTTTGTGCGATGGTCCAACAACACGGTGCAGCTTTTCCTCGGCGGCAATGAAGAGGTGCGCGCGCAGCGCAAGCTCATTCTCGTTCTCGTTCTCATTCTGTTGGCGATTCCTCACGTGCGCGTGATTCGCGACCACCAGGTGCTGGACGTGGATACGCAGAACATCACCAAGGAGAACTATCACGTCTTCGCCAAGCAGAAGGGCTCCATCAAGGCCCACGGCCGTTTGGACAACAAGCTCTTCTTCACGCCCTCCACGCTCCACTCCAAGTCCCACCAGAGTTTGCCACTCCCCCTTGCCGCACTCCTCGTGTGTGTGTGTGTGTGTGTGTGTGTGTGTGTGTGTGTGTGTGTGTGTGTGTGTGTGTGGGCTGGCCCTGATCGACCTCTGCTCCTCTTTGCAGAGCTCACCATGCACCTGGTGAAGCAAAGCCAGCAGAAGGCGCGCAAGATCAAGGTCGTCAAGATCTCGACGGTCGACCCCGAAATCGAAAAGCGAAACAAAGAAGCCGTACGACCTCCCGCCGACGAACTCCCCCCCTCCTACCCACAACCGCGCCTCTCCGCACGCGCGCACGACACTCACCCACCCGGCGCTGTGTTGGTGTGGTGGTGGTCTGCAGTTGGAGCAAGAGCGAATCAAGCAGAACCAGAAGAAGAAGGAGATGAACAAGTCCTACGGCCTCACCTCCAACATGCTCGAGGAGGGCGAGTTCGATGACGGTACATGCGCAGGCGCCCCTGCACAAGCTCACCCACGCGCCCTCCTCACCCACTGTATGCGCTCGTGTGCGGCGATGTCGACAGATGGTTCGGACGTGGACGAGAAGCGAATCCTGGACGCCAAGCACTCGTCGCCGGTGCGGAAGAGGAACAGGGAGGTGCCCAAGAGGCGGCAGAGCGGCGGCGGCGGTGGCAGGGACCGACGGTCAAAGGACAACCTCGAGGGCTTCATCGACGACAACAGCGAAGACGAAGGCAGCGACGTCAACATAGAGGACGACTGGGAGATGGGGGGCGGAGGATCCGACGACGACGCCGACAGCAGGAAGCGAAGACGGTCCTCGTCCTCCTCCTCGGCGAGGAGGTCCGGCGGGCGCTCCGACTCCGATTCTGACCTGTGAGGGGGTGGGCTAAGAACAACGACTAAGCGGGGCTCCAATCACTCTCTCGTGATTTGATATAAAAAAACAATATAAATAAATATTAAAAATGTCGATATTTTCCTATTACGCGGGCTTTCGGGATTAACCGGCGGCGATAATTCTGTCGCGGCTAGACCGACCTGGAAGCTGGCGTTCCTCCCGGCAGAAGAGGACGTCTCATGATGGAGGGTGGTGAAGGTATAGAGTATGTGGGCTTGCGGAAGTCGTGCACGCTGTGCACGCAGCACCACGTCGCGTGCGACGGGTATCGCGCCCACGGCAACAAGCCTAGATGCAACAACAACGCGTTGCTGCCGGCACTAACAAGTAAGAGGTGGGGGGGGGATGAACGACCAGGAGGCACCCGTGCCAACGATGCATCGAATGGAACAACAGCGGCCAGTGCCACTTCCTTCTCTCGCGCAAGCGCGGACGACCACAAAAGCGACCAGACAACGCACCGGCTAGTAATATGACCAGCAACAAGCGGCATCGACCCCCTCCTTCTACCACAACTACCCTGCAAGCGGCAGGGCTGCAGCTCGGATCGTCCAAGGCAACACAGACAAGAGGTAAGGGCCAGCTGCCCCGAGAGTCTCTCCAACTCGCCTCACAGCTCATATACAGGCCACGACGTAGCGGCGCCTGCCGGCCACCACATGCAGCAGTTGCTGGCGCAATCACAGCACACTGCGCGCCCAACCACGGCAACGCAGCCGACCAGGTCGGCGACGCCGTCCTTGCTGGACCGTGCGCAGAGCGGGAGCGTGGTGGAGGGGCAGCAGGGCGCGGTGGGGTTGCCGATGGCCATCATGTCCCTGCTCGTGGAGCAGATGCGCGGTCTTCGCGATGAGAACCGCCTCTTGCTGGACAGGGTCTCGTCGCTGCAAAACCAGCAGACCGTGTTCGAGCAGCAGATGGACGCGTTTCGCGAGGAGAGCCGCGCCAACGCTTTGCTGCTGGACCAGTTCGCACAGCGCCGCGAGTCGGCGGCGCTGCGGGGGCGCATGTCGCAGGATTTATACTCGCAGCCGATCGAGCCAAGCCACAGAACGCGCGTGTCGGCCGTCACGCACGTCCTTCCGTTCTTGCGCGACCACGATTTGTCCACACTGGTCATCGACGACCTCCAGTTCGTCCACTCTCCCCCGTTGTCGTTTGAGTCTTGAAGCGGGGGGGGGGGGTTAGTAGGCTCATCTTTGCGGGGTGGGCGGCATTGCAGGAAGCCGTTTGCTGCGCATAAGATCGAGACGACACCCCGAGGAGAGCTCGTTCCCCTCTATTACTATCTCTCGCCTGGTTACTGCGAGTTGTTCGGTTATGCGCAGGTGCCCTCCTCCCTCCTTCCGTGTGTATCGACCACCGCCCATTTGCGATTTTGGGCTGCACATTGTGCTGATCTCTGTGTGCCACCGTGCTCTTGAACCAGGACGAGCTTTTGGGCAGAAGTGTGACAAACACTTGCCACCCCGACGACAGCGTCACGCGACAGATCGTGCTCTGCTATCTGAGACAGGTTCCGTATCAATCGCTGGCGGGGGCCGTCTTCTCCACGAACCCAATGGCCCTCAGCAAGGACGGCCGAGTGTTGCGCCTAGCGGCGCGACACCAATACTTCTTCAATGAGTCGGGGAGGGTCCGTGGCCCCGCTTGCTCAACTCACACATCTCGCTTCACCCAGAAGCTGACTTGCATGGCGTGCGCGCAGGCCGAGTGGGGCTTGATAGTAATCGATCAGGTCTTCTCGAGCGGCCACGACTCGCCGCGATACACGGGGCCGCCGGACTCGCGGGTCATTATGGCTCCGTGGCCCTACGACGACGAGGAGGGCGTGAGGTGCGACAGCTCGCCCGTGCCACTGGACCCGGCGAAGGCCGTGCCCATCGACCAGCGCATCGACCACGAACTCGACGAACTGCTGCACAGCCTATCGGCAACGTCCCCGGTCGCTCAATGACGCCTCAATAAAGCCCCCCCCCCTCTCTTTCACTGGTTTGGTGTAGCGGCCAACCCCCTCTCTTTCACTGCAGCAGCGTGCGAACGCGGGAGACAAGCACGACGCACAGGGCGGAGAGGAGGACGAAGATGGTCAGGGCCGTCCATCGGGAGAGGAGGAGGGGACCCGAGCGAGCGCGCAGCTGGGCGAGGAGGGCCCGCGCCTGGCGCTCGGTGTCCTTGAGCGGGCCCGAGTTGTCGATCACGTAGTCGGCCATCTCCCGCTTCTTGTCTGGGCACACGCAGGCGTGTCAGCTCTCTCGCCAAAGAGGCGGCGTGCATGCGCGTGCGTACATGTACGAGGTGGAGGCCTTACCGAGGGGCATCTGGGCTTGGATCTTCTGGCGGGCCTCCTTCTCGTCAATGTCGTCTCGCTTCATGAGCCGCTGCAGCTGGACGTCGTCGGGCGCGTGGACCACTATGACGCCGTTGGTCAGGCGGTGCAGGCCTGCCGCGGGATCGGGGCGCTTGGTGAGGACGAGAACGCGAGCAAACGGCGAAACGAAGAGGGCAGCGTTGAGCTTCAACACGACATACCAGTCTCGTAGAGCAGCGGCGCGTCCAAGATGACCAGGTCTGTCCCTCTCTTAAATAATTAATAAACATTAAAAATGATGAGAGAAAAACAGAAGGATACGGTGGTGGGGAGGACAAACGATGAGGTGCCAGAGGAGCTGCTTGGCCATTGCGAGGAAGATGGGGCGGTGAGTGAGTGATTGCAGCTTCTTTCGCTGGATGGGGTCTCCAAATACGAGCGCCCCCAGCCGCTTGCGATCGATCTCGCCAGTGTTCTCATCAAGCAGGGGCTTGCCCTCTGCATCCTTAAATTGCTTCACAATCTGGTCGTAGGCTGGTGTCCCTCGCGCGACGACTTCTCGTGCAATCACATCGAGATCTATCACGCCTGGCGGAGTGGCGTCGCTCTTAAAAGTTTGTGTGACTGTGCTCTTGCCCGACGCTATGCCACCTGTTAATCCAATGATCTTCATGGCAAGTTGTCAACTCACAAAAAGGTCTTGTCCGCGATGCACGTCTGTCGCGCGACCCACAGATGTGTAGCTTTGGGCATGGCGCCTTTGGGCACAGGCACGAACCGGTACTCGCCACGATAGACGCGCTCAAAGGCGCCATGCCCAAGCTCGCGGCCTAGGGTCAGGTGGGCAAAGTCGATCTCGGCTGAAAGCCGCTGCCGCTCCATTCCCTCGTTACGCCTCAATGTACATTGCCAATAAGAGCATAGTGGCTGTACAAGCAACAGAGGAGGCATCGCGAGGTGGGTGTCTGACGAACAGCGAAGTGTGGCACGGTGGATTCCCGGGTGGTCGCCCACCCCACTATTGGGTCTTTAGTAGACACAAGCATGTGTGGCCACCGATAGTTCAACCACTGGAAAGGCTGCATGTCCACTATTGGTGGCCACATGCTCGTGTCTACCAAAGAACATGCAAAAAGGATACGGCACGGTGGATTCCCGGGTGGTCGCCCACCCCAGTACTAACACCGCCTAGCGCAGCTTAACTTCGCTGTTCGGATGGGAAGCGGTGCTTTCTGCGCAGTATGGCCGTATCCGACAACTTAAACCATCTACAGTGCTGCCACTATAAGGCAGTGATACTGCCTGCAATCCTAATGCATAGTGATAGATCCAACTATCTGTTCTAACGAAGATGTCATGCATTATCCATATGAAACTGCTGTGGCTTGAGCTGGGCTGGAGGATAGCCTGGCTTGAGCCCATGGCCTCCATCCCAGTCTTGGCCATCATAGCTGACAACAGTGATTGGCTTGAGCTTGGAGGTGGCAATGACAGCAACAGCAAGCCTGATCCAGCAACAAGAGGAGGACTCTCAAACAACAAGCTGGAGGAAGGCCAACACCAACCTCACTCCTCAGGAGCACAAGGGACTTAGGCAGTTCCTGAGGAGGCATTGGGTGAATTCAAAATGTCCCTTGCTCCCCCAGGCACTGCCTTGATGATCCTGCATGAGATCAACACAGAGCCATACACCAATCAAGCAATGCCACTACTGGCTCTCAGCAAAAGAGAGCAAACTGGTGTGCACAGCCCCTTGGTGCACAAAGCCCCATGAGTAGGCCTTTTTGGTGTTTGTTGGCGTTTATTGGGTGTGCACGAACAGCCATATATATGCACAAACATGCACAAACAGTCATATCATGCATGCATGTCCCAACAGTCACAACATAAAAAAAGGGGTACTACCCAAGCTGTCCAACCACTTTGCTTGGTGCTTGGGGCATCAATGCAGGAACTGGTACTGGAATGTGGCGGTTGTGTTCTGCAACCTGACTCTCCTCAGCTCCCTGGAACTTGTGTACATGGTGGATGTGCAGAAGATGGAGCAGAGTGAAGCCCATCAGGACCATGTACATGGGCGCTGCACTTGGGGAAAAGTGTGCTAGGTGCACATGCATCTCTCTTCTTGATTTTGCCATGCATGTGCCTTGCTGTTACTTTGAGTACTGTGAGCACAAAGGAGTGGCTCCTCTCTGCACATGTACCAAAGTGAACACACATTCCTGCCACTGTGCCCCCACCACCAGCTGGCAAGTTTTCTTTCTCTACATCTTCTGCCTGCGATTTGGCCAGTGAGACCCCTGCCAAGCAGGCCTGAGTGGAGGACAATGACAAACTCAACCCCAACTGGCTCATTGGAAAGGCTTGTGTTGTGTGTGGAACAAAATGAAGCCCAGCCAACAGTGACATCCCCTTCATTGATGTTGGGGACCATTGATGATTGGTTCTCTGCAAGAAAGCTCATCTCATTGACAACTCTGACCATGCCCATGTGGAAGCAATCCTACTATTGTGGCCAAGGTACTCCTGTTTGTGCTGCCTGTCGCAAAATCAGCCAACTAAAATCTTTTTTTTCAATAAAAGTGTTTCACTAGTGGCCCATCTACCTGCAGCAACCTTTACCACTGGGCGTTCCTCCTTTGGCATTTCAACTTTTGCATAAACGTTATTGTGCTGAGTGTTCCACTCACCGTTTTCTTCTTTCTCCAGCAGATCCTTATTTTATCATCTTTGCCCCAATCCTGTTGATTTATTTCTTGCATCTGCAATGTGCATTTCAAATCACTCACCTTGCATGTATGCCAACAGACCATTCCTTGGCTTTACTCTGTTCTCCATCCTCTTCTTTCTGTGTACAGCTCAATCTCACCAGGAGTGATGTTTTGGGATTCCCTTTTCACTTGGATCATGCATGGCGTGGAACAACCAATTTTAGCCCCACAAGATGTCCTTCTCAACACTGCCTTCTTCTCTGCTAAAAAAGGCCACCCCTCCATTAATCTTCTCATCATTATTGCTATTGATTCCCTTTCTTTCTCCTTCTAATCCAGGGATGTGACACTCCACTGAGGTGCAGACTGGCCAAAGCACATAGCCAAAGATGAATGGGGGCTTGCATACAATGAATTTGATGGACTGGAAGAAGATGGCTGGCAGATCATAACCCCCCCCCCCACCAAGATGCCATCTACAAGGCAATTGCTCACTACCAAATCTGTATAGAGCAGAAGATTGAGGAAATCAAGAACTTTCATGTCTGCAAAGAACCACTGCGCCTACCTGCTGGGGTAGACAAAGAAGGGCTCCATTACCACCACATGGTGTGTACAATTGTTTCAGTTCTTGTGAATGAATATCATTAGCCTCCCACAGTTACAGAAATGAATTTCATTGTGGCCACACACTAGTGAATGGCACAACTATCTCAACATGGTCAGGAAGAAGGATGCATGTAAAGGAGGCTGACCAGGAGAACACAGCCTTCGCCCAACAGCCTCTTTGAGTTCAACGTGCCACCAATGGGACTGTTGCACATGCCAGGAACGTTCCAGCAGAATATGGAACACTTGCTCCAGGGCCTAGTGGGGACATGCTGCCTTGTCTACATTGATGACATCATCATCTTATTGTGCACATTCACCAACCACCTCCACAACTTGGCGCATGTGTTTGAGCACCTGCAGCAGGGCAACAAGTGCCTCAAGCCAGCAAATTGGTCCTTCTTCCAGAAGGAGCTTGTATTCTTGGGGCACATCCTGAGTGATGATGGTTTGTGACTGAATCCAGCCAAGATTGTGGCTGTGCAAGATGACTGGGTGCCCCAGTCACCAACTGAGGTGTGTGGCTTCCTGGGACTGGCAAACTACTACCAATGCTTTGTGCCTGACTTTGTGGGCATTGACAGCCTGCTCTACTGCCTCATGGTGAAGGACATGCTGTTTGAATGATGGCCAAGGGTCAGCAAGCATTTGAAGTGCTGTGGGACGTGCTCATCTTGGCGCCCATACTCTCCCTGCCTGTGAATGACCATCCATACATGCTCCATACCAACACATTAAGGCATGCCAGTGGGGGTCTGCAGTGCTAACACAGGTTGACAAAGTGGGACATGAGTGGGTTATGAGCTACACCAGCTGCACCCTGTCAAAGGCCAAGCAGAACAACTCAACAAAACACTGAGAGTGCCTGGTGGTGGTGATGTTCATGAAGGAGTTCTGGCACTACCTTCACAGACAGCACTTCACCATTGTCACAATGGTCCCACTCTGGTGGATGGCCACACAGCTTGACCCCACCAGCCAGCTGGCACAGTGGTTGCTTGCATAGCAGGAGTTCAACTTTGACATCCAGTACTGGCCTGGCCTTTACCACGCCAATGCCAATGTGCAGCCCAACCTCCATTCAAGAACAAGGAGGAGCAGCTGATTGCTGGCATCACAACCAGAGGGCAGCAAAGTACTGGCAGCATGCACTACAGCCACCAGGATTGGTGGGCTGGAGGACAGTGGTGGTGCCCACTGACAAACCAGCCATCTCCATGACACCCAAAGCCAAGCCAACCAGAAGGCAGAACTGGGCAGTGTTGTGGACAGCAAGGTAGAGGCCAACAAAGCCCAGCCAAGCCAGTCTGTTGGTGTGGATGGCAAGGAAGGGACCAAGCAACTGGAGCACAACAAGGAGGACCAATCCATCCAGCCAATGGAGGAGCTTGAACCTTTCTGCCAGCCACTTCAAGGTCAAGCAGTGGAAGGATGAGGTTTTAAGTGTGATCATGCACTTCCTCCAGACTCAGGAGCTTCCAGCCAACAAGCAGGCAAAGCAAATTGCCCTCAAGAGTGGCTGAATGGAGGTGGACAATGGCCTCCTTCTGCACTACTGGTGGCCTCAGCAAGCCTACTGCCAGATGGTATAGGTAACAGCGCCCACCTCAATGGTCAAAGATGTGATGCATGTTGTTCACAACCACCTCCTTGGTGGGCATATAAGCAAACACTGGAAAGGCTGCATGTCCCCTCTTGGTGGCCACATGCTCGTGTCTACCAAAGAACATGCAAAAAGGATACGGCACGGTGGATTCCCGGGTGGTCGCCCACCCCAGTACTAACACCGCCTGGCGCAGCTTAACTTCGCTGTTCGGATGGGAAGCGGTGCTTTCTGCGCAGTATGGCCGTATCCATCGGCCAACACCATTCACCGCCTTGGGGAGCTTTTATTTTCGTTCTTTCTTTTTAAGCGGTCACTTCAGCAAACGCTGCGACATCCCATAATGCAAAAAAGGAAGAAGACCATGTAAGAGGCTAGCGTGGGGTCGTGAGAAAGCACTCTAATCCGTAGAATTTTATCTCCGGTTCATAGTCTACATCACTTAAAGTGGTGGCCTGCTCGTCCCTCCATTCCGAGGGGCTGAGCGGTTCCCTTCCAATCCAACAACAATCACCCTTCTAACTCGATAACAATGGTTGTAAACGCATAGCTACGCGCAGGGTATTCCTCGCGGGCGTATAATACTCTGCTCGTACCACACACTTCTCTTTCCATAGCTTGCCACCCAAACCCCCATGTATAACAGTTGCGTCGCACGCCAACGCACAGAATCATTGTCGCCATCTCCTTTTCTTTTCAGTCACTCTCAACAGAAAACGTAGCATTAAACTAGGCAAAGATTGCCCATTGGTGTATTGGAAAAACAAAAAGGAGACAGACAGAGAAGAGTAGTAGAGGAGAGGGTGAACAACCGGCTCACGAACGTTTACCTCCTCCTGCTCTGGCGCTCGCCGTCAAAGTCCTGCTCCTTGGCCTCGGCGGTGGACATCTCGCGGCCGCTTCGCTTCTCATGGGCGCGCTCGGTGATGTCATCGACGAAGTCCAGCGTCTTGGCCACGCCCACGGCCGCCAGGTCCTTCACGGTCTCGAAGCCCTCCTGGCTCTTGTCCTTCACCGCCTCGACGTAGTCGCGGGTCGTCGGCTCCCTCTTGTTGCCGGCCTTGCCCTTGGCGCTCTCCACCACCTCCTCGTAGGTCTCGCGGGTCTTGTCGGCCGCCTGCCTGGCGCCCCTCTTGACGTTCTCCTTGACGTCCTCGAACGCGTCGCGGGCCTTGTCGCCGCCCTCCTTGGCCTTCCTCTTCATCGACTCCTCGCCGTCGAGCATCTTCCCCTCGGCCTTCTCGGCGCCGCGCCTGGCCTTGTCCTTCATCTCATCGACCTTCTCGCCGCCCTTCCTCTTCATGTCCTGGGCCTTGTCCTTCATCTCGTCGACCTTCTCGCCGCCCTTCCTCTTCAGCTCCTGGGCCTTGTCCTTCATCTCGTCCATCTTCTCCTCGCCCCTGCGCTGGAGCTCCTGGCTGCCGCGCCTGGCCATCTTCTTGCCCTCGTCGACCGACTCGCGGGCCTTCTCGGCGCCGCGCTGGGCCTTGTCCTTGGCGCTCTCCTTGGTCTCCTCGGCGTAGTCGCGGGCCTTCTCGGCGCCGCGCCTGGCCTTGTCCTTCATCTCGTCGACCTTCTCCTCGC
>JANDJZ010001210.1:0-10643 GCA_027943245.1 Acanthamoeba sp. SK_2022b | reverse complement strand
GACGTGGCAATCAGTTCGCCCTGTGTGGCACTGTCCAAGTCAGGGCCGCGAAACTGGAACGATCGTTGAAACGAACCGTCTTTGTTCAGCACAACACCTGGCGCGACCAGCCCGGCCCAGGGCAGCCAGTCGGCCAGCAAGGCCGGGCGCTGGCGGTATTCGGCGAGGTTCAGCATCGTGGCATCCCCCTCACACGTCCAGCAGCGGGCGGTGCTTGATGTGCCGCGCGAACACGGCCATGAACTGCGGATCGACGCGCGCGCCCCACACCGCCAGCGAATGGCCGACGATCCAGAGCACCACGCCAGGAATCCACAGTTGCAGGCCCAGCCCGACAGCGGCGGCCAGCGTGCCGTTCGCAATGGCGACCGTTCGCGGCGCACCGCCCAGCAAGATCGGCTCGGTCAGCGAGCGGTGCAACGGCACCTCGAACCCGGCCGCGAAGGTATCGGGCATGCTCATACGACAGCCCCGCCCGAGAACGAAAAGAACGACAGGAAGAAGCTGGAAGCCGCGAAGGCGATGGACAGGCCGAAGACGATCTGGATCAGCTTGCGGAATCCGCCCGACGTGTCGCCGAAAGCGAGCGCGAGGCCCGTGGCGATGATGATGATGACCGCGACGATGCGCGCCACCGGCCCCTGGATGGATTCGAGTATGGATTGCAGCGGGCCTTCCCACGGCATCGAGGAACCGGCGGCCTGCGCGGTGCCTGCCAGGAACAGCAGCAGCGCGGCCAGCAGCAGCCCGTGCCCCGCAGGGCGGGCAAGGCTGCGCAGCCGCGCGAGGCCCGACAGGTGCGAAAGCGGATTTACGGAAAGACGGAAAGCAGGAACGATCATCTGCGTCATGGCAGTTCTCCAAGTGAGTCAGGGGATCGGGAGGTCGCCGCAGCGGGTGCGGCATCGGGGTTTGGCGACAACTCGGGAAACGGCGTGTCCAGCGCGTCCGCACCCCAATCCGCCAATTGGTAGCCAACGCCGTCGAAGCCGACGACGCGGGCGATGCTCTCGATGCGGCGCTTGCGCCCGCGCCCGGCGATGTGGATCACCACGTTGACCGCCTCGGCGATCAGCGCACGGGGCGGATTCACCGCCACTTCGAGAATCAGTTGCTCCAGGCGCAGCAGCGCGCCCAGCGCGGAGCCGGCGTGGATCGTGGCGATGCCGCCGGGATGACCCGTGCCCCACACCTTGATGAGATCCAGCGCCTCGGCGCCGCGCACCTCGCCGACGACGACGCGATCAGGCCGCAGGCGCATGGACGAGCGCACCAGCTCGGTCATGGACACGACGCTGGCGCGCGTGCGCAGCGGCACATGGTCGCGGGCCGCGCATTGCAACTCGATGGTGTCTTCGAGCACCAGCACTCGGTCGCCGGTAGCGGCAATCTCGGCCAGCAGCGCATTGGCGAGCGTGGTCTTGCCGCTGCTCGTGGCTCCCGCGATCAGGACGTTCTGGCGCTCGCGCACGGCGCGAACGAGAAAGCCCGCCTGCTCGGCGGTCACCATTCCGTCCTCGATGTAGCGCGACAGAGGAATGACGCCGATGGCGCGCTTGCGCAGCGCGAAGGCCGGCCCCGGCGCAGCGGGCGGCAAGATGCCCTCGAAGCGTTCGCCGGTTTCGGGCAACTCGGCGGACAGCAGCGGTTGCCCGCGATGGACTTCTGCGCCGACGTGGGCCGCGACCAAGCGAATGATTCGCTCGCCGTCCGTCTCCGGCAACTCCACGCCCATCGGCGCGCGCCCACTGGAAAGCCGATCCACCCAAAGGGTGCGATCAGGGTTCAGCATCACCTCCACCACGTCCGGGTCTTCGAGCGCGGCGACGATCAGCGGCCCCATCGCCGTGCGCAGCATTTGGATGCGCCGGTCGAGCGACGTGGTGCTCATGGGCTGCGGAACGGCGCTCATGACGCACGCTCCTGCGCTTGCGTGGCTGCCGCCGCGTCTTCCATCCGCATTGGGTCGGGATGCAGTTCCTCCACCACGTCGCGCACTAGGCTGCGGCCCCGCAGCAGGTGGCGGCCAAGCTGCTCGGTGAACTGCTCGAAGCGCGCTTTGCCCTGCGCGCGTGCCGCGTCTTGGTGCGCCTCTGCAACCGGCGTGCTCACGGTCAGGTAGTAGCGGATGAACAGCGCCAGCGCTTCGATGGCGATGTTCTGGTCGCGCTCCATGCGATCGGCTTGGCGCGACAGGCGATCAAGCCGCTTGGCAAGGGCCGCCTCGCGCTGGTCGGCGGTATCGGGCGACAGCCACGATGCGAGTGCCGCCGCGACGATGGACGACTTGGACACGCCTTTCTTGGCAGCCAGTTCGTCGAGCCGCTTGGCGTGCTCGGGCTGGATAAAGAGGTTCAGGCGGTAATGGCTCATAGCTCGATTCCGTCGTTGGGGTCGAGGGAAGCCAGCCGGGCGCTGCGCTGCATGGCCGGATCAAGCTGGCGCGGAAGGGGAAGCGGCAGGTCGTCGTCGTCATCGAGCAGCGCGAGGTCGGCTGTGGACGCGGCCAGCTCGGGGTCGTAGGCGACGGTTTCGGAAAGCTCGGGCTGGCGGCGCAGGCCGCCGTCATCCGTGGAACCCAGGCCATCGGCGGATGCCGTGGCCAGCGCAGCGGGCACGGCGGGAATCGCCAACCCGCTCCAGTCGTCGGGCCGCAATGGCGGCGCGTCGGCGTACTGTCCTTCCGCCAGCGCGGGCGGCAGCAGCACGCGGCGCTTGAAATTGGCGTCCGCGTAGTAGCGCAGCTTCTTCGCCTTGATCGGTGCCACGCTGGACACCATCACCACGGCCTCGTCAGGCGGAAGCTGCATCACCTCGCCCGGCGTCAGCAGCGGGCGGGCCGTCTCCTGCCGCGACACCATCAGGTGGCCCAGCCACGGCGCGAGCCGATGGCCCGCGTAGTTGCGCTGCGCGCGCAGCTCGGTAGCGGTGCCGAGCGTTTCGGAAATGCGCTTGGCCGTGCGCTCGTCGTTCGTGGCGAAGGTCACGCGCACATGGCAGTTGTCCAGAATCGAATGGTTCTGGCCATAGGCTTTGTCGATCTGGTTGAGCGACTGCGCGATGAGGAAGCTGCGGATGCCGTAGCCCGCCATGAAGGCCAGCGCCGTCTCGAAGAAGTCGAGCCGCCCCAGCGCCGGGAACTCATCGAGCATCAGCAGCAGCTTGTGGCGGCGCTGAATGCCGTCGGAGCCGTCGAGCGACTCGGTGAGGCGCCGGCCGATCTGGTTGAGGATCAGGCGAATGAGCGGCTTCGTCCGCGAAATGTCCGAAGGCGGCACCACGAGGTACAGCGATACCGGATGCTCGGCAGCGATCAGGTCAGCGATGCGCCAGTCGCAACGCGAGGTGACTTCGGCCACCGTGGGATCGCGGTACAGGCCGAGGAACGACATGGCCGTGGACAGCACGCCCGAGCGTTCGTTATCGCTCTTGTTGAGGACTTCGCGCGCAGCGGATGCCACCACGGGATGTGGGCCACCACCTTCCTCGTTCACGAGGTGCGGCGTAGTCATCATCCGATGCAAGGTCAGCTCGAACGGACTGGCCGGGTCGGAGAGGAAGTTGGCGACGCCGCGCAGAGTCTTGTCTTCGCCTGCGTAGAGCACATGCAGGATGGCCCCGACCAGCAGCGCGTGCGAGGTTTTTTCCCAATGGTTTCGCTTCTCTAGCGCCCCTTCGGGGTCAACGAGGATGTCAGCGATGTTCTGCACGTCGCGCACCTCATGCGCGCCGCGCCGTACCTCCAGCAGCGGGTTATAGGCCGCTGACTTCGCATCGGTCGGGTTGAACAGCAGGCAATGCGAGAAGCGCGAGCGCCAGCCGGCGGTGATCTGCCAGTTCTCGCCCTTGATGTCGTGGATGACGGCCGAGGCCGGCCAGGAAAGCAGCGTCGGCACCACCAGACCGACGCCTTTGCCCGAGCGCGTGGGCGCAAAGGTCAGGACGTGTTCCGGGCCTTCGTGGCGCAGGTACTGGCGATCGTGCTGGCCGAGGAACACCCCGGCCGGCTGTGTGAGGCCGGCTCTACGAATGTCCTCCGCGTTCGCCCAGCGTGCCGAGCCGTAGGTCGTAACCAGCCGCGATTGGCGCGAGCGCCAGATCGACATACCGATGGCGACCACCACCGCCAGCAGGCCGCTGCCGCCCGCGATGGCGCCGCCGGTATCGAACACGCGGGGCGCGTAGGCATCGAAGAAGAACCACCACTCGAACAGTTTCCACGGGTGGTAGATCGGCGTGCCAAGAAGATCGAACCAGGGCGAGCCAAGGCGTAGTTGATAGCTGTCGCATCCCGTACGATCATATGGTCGCTTGTGAAACAGGTGCGGGTGGGTCTGGTACCAATCTTTCATGGCCTGCATCGGCGTACTGCTCTTGAGCGCTGACTGCGGCAACTGGTGGTTGTACAAGGCCACATAGCGCAGCAAGGTCTCCTCCATGTCCTCGCGGCTGTTGAACCGGTGGGTCTTCAGAACGTCCGCAATGCGTCCATTGAACCGCTCCACCATGCCGTTGGTTCTGGGCGTCCTGGGCTTGGTCAATCGGTGCTCTATGCCCAACTCCCGGCACAGTTGATCGAATTCATGGTTGCCGCTGGGTTCGCGTTCCTTGCTGGCAAACAGACGGTCCGTGAACTCTTTGCCGTTGTCGGTCAACAGCTTGTTGATCCTGATCGGACAGGCCTTGTGCAACGCCTTGAGGAAGGCCTGTGCACTGGCGGCGGTCTTGTTGGACTTGAGCTGCACAAACACCCAACGCGTGGCCCTGTCGATGGCCACGAATAGGTAGCGCCGGCTGCTCTCATCCTGCATCTGGGGCAGGTACTTCACGTCCATGTGCACGTAGCCTGGCTCGTAGCTCTTGAAGGCCTTGTGGGCTACCGCAGGCTCCTGGGGCTTGAGGGCGTTGAGGTTGCCCGCTCCATGGCGGCGCAAGCACCTGTCCAGCCCGGAGCGCGAGACATGGGGACAGATGAACTCCCGTGTCACGGCCAGCAGGTCATCCAAAGGTAGCAGCAAGGTACGGCGCAAGTGAACCACCACGGTCTCTTGCGCAGGCGTGAGCACCGTCTGCAGGCGATGGGCCGTGTGCGAGCGGTCTGCAAAGACATCGCGCTTCTTCCACTTGTAGACCGTCTGCTCAGTGATCCCAAAGCGCTGGGCCAGGATGCTGGCTGGTTCATCGCTGGCTGCGATCTCGGCACGCACGGCGGGCGTGGTGCGGGCGTTCTTGTGCAGGGCTATCAACATGGCTTCACTCCCTGGGTGGATTGCAAGGACTCTATCAACTCCTTTAGAACGGCTCGGGCCATGAAGAGTGGATAGCGTTTAGAGTCTATGCAATCGTCCGGGATGCGACAGATAGCCAAGGGTTGCTGCTGTCCATTGTGTGGCGCTCCACACCCCAGCGATCACGATGCCGAATACCACGGCGATCTGACCAAACAGCACGTTCGTCCCTTGCATAACCTCGCCT
This sequence comes from Acanthamoeba sp. SK_2022b, assembly GCA_027943245.1. Classification (NCBI taxonomy): domain Eukaryota; phylum Discosea; order Longamoebia; family Acanthamoebidae; genus Acanthamoeba; species Acanthamoeba sp. SK_2022b. The sequence continues at coordinate 5,168 of JANDJZ010001210.1, read as the reverse complement.
CCGATCACGGCACACAGAGGTGCCGCAGCACTGAGGATCAAGGCGTTCGCGCAGGTCGGTCAAAGGCCGATGTGGCGGCAATTTAGGCCCAAAAAGTCAGATTTCCTTTAGAGGCGAAAGCAATAAAAACGCCGCAAGCGCGAGCGCATTGCGGCGTAGTGAGGTAACAGCGAGAACTTCGTCGCAGCGATGCGACCGAGAGATAACCTACTTGGATTTCTGCTCGGGCCGATCACCGAAAAATCGCCGTTTGGCGGCTTCGGCAGCACGCAGACATAGTTCGTCGCCAACCTTCGCGCGGTCTTCCTTGCATTGACGTTGAATCTCTTTGATGCGTTCGGGATTGGCTACGAGCGCATCCACGGTTTCCGAAGGTTGAGAAGGACCGCATGCAGGCAGTGCAGTGACCAATATCAGCAATATCACTTTGTTCATAGCCTTATTCCTACTATCGGTCGCGTGGAAGGTCTTCGGGGATGCCGAGTTCATCAGCCGCATCAATAAAATCTACTCGTTCGATAAATCGAGCCAGCATTTCTGACGGCTCCGTATCGCGGCGCAGCAGATAGGTCATGAGCATAGTCGGCTTGCCCGCCAAGCGCCGGGCCACGACTCCCGGCTCGCGGCTGGAAGCAATATGCGCCTCGCCCGCCAAGCCCAATGCTAAGCCAGCGGAGACTAAAGTCATCATCACGTCGAAGGTCGCCACGCGCTGCGCGATCAGCGGCTCTTGTCCGCATGTGCGTAGGAACCGATCGACCTGGCGTGCGTGGCCTTCGCACACTGCTGGGTCGCCCAGCACCAGCGGATGGCGCAGCACCTCCTTCAGCGGGATCTGTTTGAAGGCAAGCACCGGATGGCGGGCTGGTACCGCAACCATCAATTCGTCTTCCCATGCAGGAGTGACGATGATGCCATCACCTGCATCCTCTGCCATCGAGAAGCCCGCGTCATACAGGTCGCTATGAAGCCCCTTGATCTGCTGATCCAGGGGCACCTCGAACAATCGGATTTCCACCTCGGGGTCTTCTTCGCGGCTGCGCGCCAGCAATGCCGGCAGGCGCGAAGGCGTGACGCCATCGGACAAGGCAATACGCAACTGGCCGCAAAAGCCGTTGGCGGCGGACTTAACACTATCGCGGGCCTGCTCCAGCACTGTAAAGACTCGCTGAACGTGCTCCAGAAACAGCCGTCCAGCGCGGGTCAGTTGTGTGCTGCGAGTGGTGCGGACAAACAGGCGTGCGCCGAGTTCTTCCTCCAACTCCTTGATGGTGCGAGATAACGGAGATTGGTCGATGTGCAACCGCTCGGCAGCGCGGGCAAAGTGAAGCTCCTCTGCTACAGCGAGGAAACATCGTAGATGACGAAGCTCCACAAACTAATCTCCTAATAAGTGTTATTTGAACCTACACATTGAATCTTCTGTCCGGGGTAGTCACTGAAGGCCATGCGCCTATCCGAATCGGACAGGCGCTGGGACTTCTTTCTGACGCCATTGGGAGGCATCAGCAGATCGCGTGAATTACCCGCCGTGATCCTGTTCAAGCAGCGAGCTGAGGGGAGCAACTTCATTGCTGGTGATGGTGACCATCAGCCCATCCTTCGTGACTACAGACGAACCAATCTTCTGGTGCACAGCACGCCCAAAGCAATCCTCTTGCGCCATGCGTCCATCTTTGAAGAAGTACAGCGTCCCTCCATTGTTCAGTGGGATCATTTCTTTGGCGGCATGAGCAGCCGCATCACCGGCAAACGCGGGCGCAGCGAGAACACTCAGCAGGGCAACAACAAGAATGCGTGACTTCATGATTAGCTTCTTAAAATTGACGACGAGAGAATTCCGCCGCACCGCTAATTTAGAAGCCTGGTCTCGTCAAAGCGCTGACGTCGCCATTACATCGCGCTCATGCTTCGTCATGGAATCGAAATCAAGAGATCACACCTGCGTCGGAGACAGAATGCCAAGCCAGGCGACGCTTGCCATGACAAGCACCGCAAGAGTTGCTTCCGCAGACAAACTTCGCCTCAGCTTGGCGACAGCCGTGCCTGTATTGCCTGATTCAAGCGAGGCCTGGAGGCCGGGACTCAACCTGTATCGATTCGCCGCTGCCAGCGCGAGCATACCCCCGACCAGCGCCAGCTGGCGGCACAGCCTTCCGCCGCGCGGCGTCGAGAACAGTGGCCCGATCGAGGGCCCAACGATCAGTAGGTAGTTGAGGATTCCGCTCGCCGTAAGCACGATCACGATCAGCGTGCCGATGCGGGCAAAGCCGTTGGACGTGCGACTCAGCAGTCGCAGCATGCTTTGTGGTGCATCGAGTGCTCGGTCGCTCCTCAACGTCGCCAGCAGCAGGAACGCTACGATGGCGCCGACCCAGGCTCCGGCAGTCCACAGATGCGCGATGTCATTGCCGAGGTGAAAGTATCCGCGCAGCCCGTCATCCATGGCCCCGTGCCCCACCCAGGCGAGCGTTGCCAGGGCCGTACCGCTCGAGGCTGCCAAGCCCACGAAGCGCAGCGTCGGATTGAGCCTTAGCACGGCCAACAGCACGCACAGCAGCAGCGCCATGATGCGCACGCACCATGAGATCCCCATGTGCGTCCCCGTGATGAGCATTTCGAAGACGTGCGTCGTCAGCTCCGCATAGCTCTGGGCACCCGACATCGCCTTGGCCAGGACGGTCAGCGCCCAAACCGAGAGCACGATTCCGAGAGCCGCGGCAGCACCGACCAAGGTCCTGAAGCGATGTGCAACCGCCGAGGATCGCTCGTCGCGGCCCAGCGCGTACAGAGCGAACAAGGCGACGCCAAAAGCCGCCGCCAAGTCCAGGTACAGCGCCAGGCGCAATGCGATGGTCAACCAATCCCCGGCCATCGGCTTACTTGACCTTGAAGCTCACATTGCCCGTGATCGGATGCGTGTCTGAGGAAACGGCACGCCATTCAACGCGGTAGTCGCCGGCGCGCAGCGGCTGCGCAGGTGTGATCACCATGGTCTTTCCGTCGCCGGCAGCAGCCACGCTGGCGTTGATCTTCATGTTGCCGTGGTTGGGCATGCCCGGCATGCCTGTCATCACAAGGTTAGCCGCCGAAAACTGCGGCACGAGCGTCTCGGTGAATTTCAGCTCGATGGTCGCCGGGGCATCGACTTCGGACTTGTCGGCGGGCGTGGAAGACACCAGCGCGGGATGCGCGAAAGCGGCGGTCGCGAACAGGCTGGCGGCGATCGGCGTGATGAGTTTGGCAATCAGTGCAGAGCGGGTCATGGAAGTTCCTATCTTGGTGTTGAAAGGTTGGGGGATTGAGCGAACACGGACTGCACGCGGCTCGATGGAGCGCAGTCCGATCAGATGGTTGTGTGGCGCGATAGCGACCTCCTGGTTCAGTTCTTGACCGGTCATTGCCCTCGGGGCCCGGCACCACGCAGGCGCAAGGCGTTGCCGACCACCGACGCCGAACTGAGGCTCATGGCCAGAGCCGCGATCAAGGGGGACAGCAGCCAGCCCGTGAAGGGATAGAGCACGCCGGCAGCAACCGGGATGCCGAGCGCGTTGTAGAGAAAAGCGAACACGAGGTTTTGCTTCATGTTGCGCACCGTGTCGACCGAAAGCGTGCGCGCCACGGCGATGCCCCGAAGGTCACCCTTGACCAGGGTCACCTGCGCGCTGTTCATCGCCACGTCGGTGCCCGTGCCCATGGCGATGCCCACGTCCGCCTTGGCCAGAGCCGGTGCATCGTTGATGCCGTCACCCGCCATGGCGACGACACGGCCTTCCTTCTGCAGACGCTCGATCAACTGCAGCTTGTCGGCCGGCTTGACCTCGCCATGGACCTCGTCGATGCCCAGGCGGGCACCCACCGCCTTGGCGGTGGTATGTCCATCACCGGTGGCCATGATGACGCGCAGGCCGGCCGCCTTGAGCGCGGCCAAAGCCTCAGGGGTGCTGTCCTTGACCGGATCGGACACGGCCAGCAGGCCGGCAAGCTGACCGTCGACCGCCAGGTACATGACGCTCGCGCCCTCGCTGCGCAGCGCCTCCGCCTGCGGCACCAGTGGATCAACCGAAACACCCGCCTGCTGCATCAGCACCGTGTTGCCCAGCGCCAACTGGCGCTGCTCGACCTTGCCTCGCACGCCGATGCCGGTCCCCGATTCGAAGCCTTGCGGCTTGGCGAGTTGCAACCCCTGGGCCCGGGCAGCCTGCACGATGGCGTCGGCCAAGGGGTGCTCGCTGCCCTGGTCCAGGCTGGCCGCCAGGCGAAGCACCTCCTGGTCGGTGAAGCCAGCAACGGCGACGGCTCGGTCGAAGGCGGGACGACCTTGCGTCAGGGTGCCCGTCTTGTCGATGACCAGCGTATCGACCTTGCGCAGGTTCTCGATCGCCGCGGCATCTCGGAACAACACGCCCTGCGTGGCGCCGCGGCCGGTGGCCACCATGATGGACATCGGTGTGGCCAAGCCCAGCGCGCACGGGCAAGCGATGATGAGGACCGCAACGGCATTGATCAGCCCATACACCCAGGCCGGTTGCGGCCCGTAGAACCCCCAGACGAAGAGCGTCGTCAACGCGATGGCGACCACGACCATCACGAAGTAGCCCGCGACGAGGTCGGCCATGCGTTGCATGGGCGCCTTGGAGCGCTGAGCTTGGGCAACCATCTGCACGATCTGCGAGAGCACGGTGTCAGAACCGATGCGCTCCGACCGCATGACCAGTGCACCACTGGTGTTGAGTGTGGCGCCGATCACCTTGTCGCCCGCGCGCTTGCTCACCGGCAGCGGCTCGCCGGTCAGCATGGACTCGTCGACCGCGCTACTGCCCTCGTGCACCACGCCGTCGACGGGCACCTTCTCGCCGGGGCGGATGCGCAGCAAATCGCCCACGTGCACATGGCTGAGCGGCACATCCTCCTCGCGCCCATCAGCGCCGATGCGGCGCGCGGTCTTGGGCGCCAGTCCCAGCAGCGACTTGATTGCCGCAGAGGTCTGCGAGCGGGCCTTGAGTTCCAGCACCTGGCCCAGCAGGGTCAGCGAGATGATGACGGCCGCGGCCTCGAAGTACACCCCGACGCGGCCCATGGAGAAGAACGAAGCCGGAAACACCTGTGGTGCCACGGTCGCTACCACGCTGTAGAGGAAGGCGGCTCCCGTACCCAGGCCGATGAGG